>JAXQQM020078461.1:0-15687 GCA_034641835.2 Pinus albicaulis
CATGCCCAAATTTCTATGGACAGAAGATTGTAATGCAATTTTCTATGTACATAACAAGATTCCTCATAATGCATTGGGTAAAATCACTCCAAAAAGTGTCTTCACTACTAGCAAGTTTGAAGTGAGCCACTTTAGGATCTTTGGCAGTGCGATATATTGTCATGTGCTCCGATAGAAGAGGAAGAAGTTGGATAAGACTGCGGAAAAGGGATATCTAGTGGGATATAGTGAGAATTAAAAGGCTTACCGTATGTCCATTCCTAAGAGCAGGAATATTGTGGTAAGACAAGATGTGAAATTCCTGGAGGAAAGGGCCTTCTGGAAAATCCTGGGAGATGCCTTCTACTACGCAGTATAAGGAGGATCTGTTGGTCCAGCCACAATGACCTGCGGAGGGTAATACGAGTGCCTCTCCAAGGCATGGGGATCAAAGGATTACATCTCCCGAGGACTTGCGAGAAGGAGACCAGGTGGATCCACCCACTACCAGTGGTAGGACGAATAGAGAATTGTGATAGATTTTGAGGGATGTAGAAGATTTTTTCGGAGCCCCCAAAAATGATAAGAGGCAGTGTAAAAAACCTGAAAGGTATCAAGCCTTGGTAGCACAGGTTGGGGAGCCATCTAGTTTTCAGGAGGCAAATCAACACCAGGTATGGGTCGATGTAATGGTGGAGGATTACAACTCCATCATGACAAATGATGTCTGAGAAGTGGCCCCCAGGCCTCAAGACAGATTAGTTGTAGGTTTGAGATGGATCTAAAAGATTAGATATGTTGCATATTGAAACATCAAGAAATTTAAAGCCAGGTTTGTGGCTAAGGGGTGCACTCAGAAGGAATGGATATATTACGAAGATACCTTTGAGCCGGTATCCTGATATACTTCTATCAGATCCATGATATCCCGTACTGCGCAAATCATATGGGAGATTCACTAGATGGATGTCATGACTGCATTCCTGAATGGGGTGATAGAGGAAGATGTATATATTGAACAACCAAAGGGCTTTGAGATGCATGAGAAAAAAAATCATGTGTGCATGCTAAAGAGGGCATTTTATGGACTGAAGCAAGACCCTAGAGCTTGGTATGGTCGAATTCACAGCTACTTGAAAAAAATGGGATTTGTCAAGAGTGACGCAGATCCTAATCTCTACTACTTGAGAGTAGGGGATGAACCTCTTATACTAGTGTTGTATGTAGATGATCTATTTCTAATAGGATCATCTAGCCTGCTCAAGGACTACAAGGAAAATTTAGCTGCAAAATTTGACATGAATGATCTAGGGTTGATGCATTATTTTCTGGGATTTGAAGTTTGGCAATAGAAGGGTGAGATGTTCCTTGGTCAAGGAAGATATACTACAGAAGTTCTGAAAAGATTTCAGACTGAGGACGGTAGACCCATGGCTACTCCAATTATTACCAACTGGAAGAAAATTAACATGTCCGAAGATGATGAGGCTGATCCTACATTGTATAGGCAACTCATAGGTTCTCTGATGTATCTAGTAAACACAAGACCTTACATATGTTATGCTTTCAACACTCTCAGTCAGTTCATGGTAAAACCTAGGAGGGCTCATTGGGAAGCAACCAAACATGTTCTCAGATACTTACAAGGAAAAATTGACCTTGGACTGAAATACACTAGTGGCAATGAAATTAGGTTTAGTCAGTTCGCTAACATAGATTGAGCTGGGAGCCCAGTAGATCAAAAAAGTACTAGTGTGTATTGTTTCAGTGTTGGATTGAGGATGACCTCCTTGTGCAACAGGAAGCAAAATTTTTTGGCCCCGAGCTTCGCAGAAGCTGAATATATGGCAGCAAGCACAGCTTTGTTTGAGGCAATATGGCTATGGAAATTTCTTGTGAACTTAGTTAAGGAGAAGATGGAGATGACCATCATTCTATGTGATAATTAGAGTTTCATCAAGCTCTTTGAGAATCCTATGTTTCATGATCGGTCGAAGCACATTGACATCAAGTGTCATTTAATCAGAGACTGTGTCCAAAGGGGATTTTTACAATTGTAGTACACTCCTACAAGAGGAAAAGCTGCAGATATCATCACAAAATCTATGAGAAAGACTAAGTTTTTTTATTTCAGAGAAAATATGGGGATGATCAAGAATCCATTTCAATAGTAGGAATGAATAGGTTCAGGATTCAAAGGGATTTGCAGTACAGATGAGGCAGTGACAATGATAGTGTCATGGGCAATAGTACAGAAGGCAATAGCGCAACAAGTGAGGGGCAACAACCATGCATAAGCAGCGCAGAGGCTACTTCAAGACAGAGCAACATACAGCAGGAATTTTCCTAGAACACTTTCCTCACTAAGAGGAAGTGTTTATTTATGTAGCAGTGGAAAGTGTTCCAAGTCTCAAAATTTGTAAGGATACTTGGACATCAGTATTCCAAAGAACCCATAAACCATTTGTGGAAATTCCACTCGGTTTATGTTTTATTAAAATAATTAATAATTTTAATGTAGACCCTAAGTCTAAACTTAAGGAAATTAAATAATTAATGGGTATTAATAAAACAAAGTGTGAATCTTCTAAAGAACGAAGATCAAGCCAATTTTTAATATTGGCCATTTATCAGACTTATAATATGGATCATTGATTCGTCAATGAGAAATATTATAAAAGAAGGCTTGAGAGTCATTTGGAAAGCAAGCTGGGCATACACTCAGTAACCTGAAGGAAGTCGATTATGAAGGAATAAAATTTGATTTCAGAGGGAGAGTTGCAGGGAAGATTTGCAGAGGTAGAAGAATAAAATGGAGTTAGAAGTGATAAAGTTCGAGGAGAGAAGGGCACAGAGGGCCACAAAAGGCAGCACAGAGTAGTAGCATAGTTATCCCATGCAGATTCCAAGAAGAGTGATGCAGTGTGACGGAGGGACTACACAGAGAAGCACATAGAGTGACGCAGAGGGAGAAATTGGGTCTTCCGGGTGTCAGAAAATCTTCAGAAGGAACCAAACAATTTATCTCATGTGTTTTCTAAAGAATTTTTCCATTCTTTTGCTTGTAAATAATTTCATTGCTGAAGAATAATATATAAACCCTCATCTATTGCACTGGTTTTCCTGCATTGGGTTTTTCCGAGGACAATTGTCCAAAAATAAGTGTGTACATGTGATTAATTCTTATGCTTACATTTCTTGCTGTTACTTTATATGCATATATTTAAGTGAATGCTCCAATATTATTTTTTTCGAAATTCACTAGAAGAATTTTTTAAATAACATATTGAAATAATAAGTAGGATAAATAAATCTATCACTGTAGAAATATTTTCTGGATTGAAAATTTCACAAGAATTGACCATGATTTAACATGCAATATAGATTTCATAGATGAATTTGGAGAAATAAACATACAAGTGTAAAATTTGAGTAGTGGTAATGACTTCACATATAGAACATGTATGATTACAATTTGACACAATGGCCTTCTTGACATACATTTTCTAGTAATAATCTAGAGTAGTATGTAGTAATTACTACTTGACAATAACCTATAATACAACAATCATTCGATAAAATAGTGGAAGTAATTTAATAAGTAATATATGGTATTGGGAAAACTTAATCTCATTTCTTGAGCACTTGAAAATGGAATGACATCTAAGTTGATAATGTGAAATTGATTATGTAGCTTGTGAATTTGACAATGATATTGCGTACCTACAAATGACTTAGGGACTCTTAGTAATAACTTTGTGTATTGACACCTTGAATATGCTGTTTGTGAAGATATATGATAGTAAGTTATTTTATTTCAAGTGGTATCAGAGCCAAAGGTATTGAGTTCAAATCACATCTGGCTTTCACTTGGGGAGGAGATTATTGGACATAGGATAAATCAATGCTCCCTGTGTGTTTTGTGAGATGAGCTTAACTGCCTCCCGTGGATCGGTTAACTCTGGTGATGTGTTTGTTTTTTAACACCTCAAGGTTTTGGTGTAATGAAAATGTTAGTGTAAAGTTTTCAAAGAAGTGTACCAAACTCACTTAAGTTATAGGTGATTTATAACCAAAACAACAAAAGATGTTTGATTTTATGCTTCAGATTTGTAATAAAACATGAATAAAAACCCTACAACATCATAGATATTGCAAATAGAAACATATAATAGCATAAAATTAAATTTCAATAACCCAATGAAGGACTTGAATAAATGATAATTTTATTAATGAATACACTTGGTGAGGAGAAACTACAAAATGGGTCTTCAATTCCCCCTCTGTGCTATGGGTCCTTTCTTGCCCTTGTGTTTCAACAATGTCCTTCTCTCTCTGAGTTTGTAGTGGGTAGAAAAACAAAAAGGTGCTTGAACTCAAGTGGGAGCTCAAATGCTATGAGGTGATAATGTTGACGATGAAAATGGTCATGGTGAACAATGGAGAGACAACACTCTATTTATAACAAAATATTGGAGTAGATTGAGAATTAGAAAATAAATATTATTGACTAAATCAAAATCTAGCCATTGTGGATATTTTGTTATATTTTTTTTGAGGGAAAATATATTCAAAATGGTCAAATATGTTTATTTAGAAAGTGGTTGAAGTAATTAACAAATAAAAATGATTTATCAATCACTTTGTGAAAATTAAGAAATAAATAATTATTAAATAATGGTTTAATAATTATCTCATAAGGAAAATAGGGAATAAATAAGGAATAATAACTAAATAATGGTTTATTTAATTATTCCAATGTGATTAAGTCAAAAGTGATAAGAAATAATTATCAAATAATTATTTAATAGTTTATTCTTGAGAATATTAAATAAATAATCATTTATTTCATTATTCTCATGGGTTTTTTCGATTTTCATGAGAAATAATTTAGAAAAATGATTTACTAAATTATTTCCTAAGGTGAATGTGGGTTTTACCATGGTAAAATTAATCCTACATGGTGTATTTTGATCCACCAACTAAGAAATTGCTAGGGGATCATTTTTTTGGTGATCACAAATTCCCCCCCAATGTAAGGGTATTAGGAGAAAATAGTAGTGACCAAAATATGTTGTAGGTTGCCCTTTTACGAGACACCGATGAGGAGTCCTGGAGAGAGAGTCTAGAGAGAGAGATTTGAAACAACGTAAGGAATTTAATATTCCAAAAATTTAGCCTCCAATCTAAATGGAATATTAGAGTTGTGTTATCACTAGGTAGGTGAATAAATGCGTAGGGAGGCCCATTAACCTCTTTAGAAGGATCAATGACACTCCTAATGTGAAAGGAGGGAGAATAAGCAGGTAATTTGAGCACCCTTGGGTGTGAACAGAGATGGGATCATGTTGATTCAGTCAACTTTGACCAAGTCAACAAGGTTGTTTAGATACATTGAATCTCCTTAATGAGCAGCGCAGTTTTGGTGGAGGAAAACTTGCATGAGCTTGATGACACATATGGATGGGACCCAATGTGAAGAGGTTCACTTCCTATATATGGAGAGGATGGGAGCCTTTGTGGGGATGTTTTTTTATTATCATTTTCTCTTGGTTTTATTAGACTTGACTTCCTCTTGTTTTTTAGCAGGGTTGCAGTGTTGTTTAGCACCGAGTGTTCCCAAGCGGGAATCCCACCTCTTCCCTTGAGAGGCCTCTTGGAAGAGCTCTGTACTATATTGCTCCACATCCAGGCTTGAGGCCAAGCACCATTCTCTAGCCTCAGTGTTATTTCTGTAGTAGAATATTTTTGTGTTGCAAGGTGTTGCAGTGGAGGTTTGATAACACCACTTTCGAATCAGTTTCTCAATAGAGGGTGCCTTCCTTCTCTTGAGAGATCATCTAGGAAGATTTCTGGGCTCATTTCACATCTTGGCAGCACGCCAAAGTATTACTCATCTCCTACAGCATATTCCCTTGCAGGGACTACGTCATTTGGCATAGAGTTGTTGCAGCAGGGTTTAGACCATTGTTTTTGAGCTAGTTTCCTTGGAAAAGGGTCAACCCTTCTCTCGGAAAGAAAGAAGAAGGGATTTTCATCCCTATTTGTATTATTCAGCTATATTTCTGTAATGTTGCATTAATACTGCATTTTTCAGAGTTTAATATTCAGATCTGCTCTTTTTTTACTTGTGCTTTCATGAAACCCTTGCCGGCTTATGTTTATAATGCATTAAGGAGGCCAGATCTTCATTTTCTTGGCATATTGTTCCATAAAGTTCCCGATTCATGTTTTTCTATAATTATGTTGTAGAAACCCTTAGAAAATAACTCTAATCATTTGCTTTAGTAAATTCTGCATAGCTTAAGTCATGGGATTTGGCTATTTTTAAGTTGCCTTGAGGTCGGGAGGTATGTTTAACTTATCATAAGTAATTTGTTTCAGCCCCTCTTTTGTATGTAAGTGCCTTAATACATAATATAAGGGATACAACTATTATTTCTTCCTATTAAAGCATAAAAATCCATAAATAACGTTTTCAGGTTCAAAAAGCTGCATTTTCCCCACTTGGGAGGATGTAGAAGTGCTTATTTTTGCTGCAGATCCATTCATTTGATGGCTATGTGTTTCCTGACACATTTTACGACTTAATTTCACCCTTCTACTCCAGTATTGTGCTTAGGCACTGCTGCATTCCCATTTTGGGATATTATAGTGGTATCAGAGCATAGTCTTGGCTCAGCCTGTGGAACTCAGCCATGATGCTATCAAGAGAAGGAGAGTTGAAAAAAATAAGACTCCATTATGTGGACGATGAAAGGAGGATAGGCTCTCAAATCTTCTTCCAAAATCTATGCAGAGCATCAATGAAGATCTTAAGAAGATGAGAGGAGAGATGGAATCTCCAGAGGAGTTTGGATCTAGAGCTAGATCTATATTGGAACATGATAGGTGTGAGCATGCAGCTACACCCTATTATGCACAGCGCAGTCAAATTCCGAGATCTATCATTAGAGAGATGGAAGAAGGAGGAATTCCTAAGAGGGAAACTCTTAGTGATTTTCTTCATGAGTATGAATCTCAAACTAAAAGGTTTAGAGATCATATCACTTTTCAGAAGTTTTGCAAGATCAAGGTGGAGAGGAGCATACAACATTACTACTTTTGATGGGTCACCAACATGTTCAGCCAGAGATTGGGTGGAGGAGCTACACACTTATTTGCAGCATCACCAAGTTTCTGAAGACGAAGCCATTAGTGTTGCAGCGCTGCACTTTGAAGGTAAGGCCTATGATTGGTGGATTTTTGAGTCATTTTCATTGAAAAATGAAAACATTTCTTCTTATGCAAAGTTCACTAAAATATTAGTGGAGAGGTTTGATGGGAGGCATTCTAAAACACTCTTGATTGAGACAAACAAACCAAAACTTGTGCATGGATTGTAAGAACTTAAAAACTCAAAACCACTTCATGAAACTAATGGAAGGGCCCACATCTTGCATAACACAATGATAGAGGCAAAATCTCTGTCTCATACCTTTGGACAAGAGGGCATGCAGCTTCCTTTTGCAAAATAGGATCCTCTTATTGAGCGGTTACCTCCTATTCGTATTGAAGAGGAAGAGAAGGATGGGGGTTACAACGCTGTCACATATAGAGCACATCTAGTACCTCATGCAAAGGAAGAAGGGGCACTTGCTCCAACAAGAGGGATTCTTGTGTCATTGCAAGAATTCCCCAGGATCTCATATGTGGAGATCAAGGCACAATCTATGATCAGCATGTGACCTTGTTGATAGATTGTGAAACCATGTAGATGGAAGGAGGAGATAGGGAGGATGACAAACCTGATTTGATGACGAGCACGCATACTTATCCCTTTCAGAAGGTTGATGCACAAAAGAGGGAGACTGGATTACGCAATGAGAGCAGGGACAAGTTTGTCCATCCATATATTCAATCTACTCTTGACACTGATGTTTCACTACATGGAGGCATTCCACCTGGGAGGCCACTAGATCTAGATTTGATAAGAGGAATCTTGCCATTTGGTTCACCCCTCTTAGATTCCAGAGAGGTGAAGGCTGTGGAGGAGTCTAGTACAACGCATAGAGTTTTGGATAGTCTCAATGAGGAGGGAGACATTCTTCCATTTTCAGCACCACCCACTCTCACTAGATATACTGCGCTGACAGAAGTTGCTGCAGTGATGGAGGATGACACCTTCATTGTGCAAGGGAGTTGCTCCATGAACTTAGAGAAACATAGGGTATTTCCTTTGATGAAGGAATCCTCCATACATTGGAGTAGATGGAGGCCACTCATGCTTACATTGGCCAAGATTGAGAGATTCTTTGGATGAGGGTTCATGGGGAGACCAACTTCCAAAAAAGCCTTACTTATTTGAGCATGAGAAGTTGCACGATGGATTACGTAAAGCAATTTGGACGATGACTTCTGGCAAGGGATGTCACAGTGACGTGAGTACGTGGGGAGCTCTTACTGCGGATCATCGCATTGTCTCTTAGAGGCTGATCCATATTGAGGTCTCAACTCTTCACAGTGTTAGACCTCTATACCAATAGGTGTCATATTTTATTATTGACTTGATGGGCTATGTAATATGTTCATACCTTTTCTTGTTGCAAATGTTTTCCATATTCTCAAAAAATCAAAAAATTTAAAAAATGTAAAGAGGGTATACCCTAAAAGAAAAATCAAAGGGTGAAAAGAATAAAAATGGCCAAAAAAGTAAAAGAAAATGAACCCCACCAAAAGAAAGGCCAAGGAAAGTGTGCAAGTCTAAATGCCACTACTTTTTACTCTTTTGTAATAAATAAAATTGTGTGCAGCTTGTTTTTCATGCCGCAATTTATGAACATTCAAACAATTTAAGCTTGGCTAGTTCATATTTCAATTTTATGTTTTAGAGATAGAGAATAAAATCTAACCAAACTGTTTAATCTTGGTAGATAAGTAGATATGTAGAGTAAATAAAAGGAGCTCAACAGTTTAATCTTAGCCCCTGGATGTAATAAGGTTAGAATTAGATAGATTTTCATATGTAAAAAGAAAAGTGTGATGAGGGTTTTCCAGTCTAAGTGTACCCTAATAAAGAAGAAAAAATGGTAGAGTAAAGTAGGTAGAGTAGGTAGATGGTGTTGCAGAATTACATGTGATGAATGATGGCTTTAGATGTGTTAAATATTTTACTTTCATCACAAGTGAAAAGGCAGACAATACATTGGAAGAATTTCAAATAAGGCAAAGTCAAATTATTAACTTCCCTTCTCATTTTTCCCTAAACATTTCACTAATTTCCCCTAAGTGCTAAGGTATTTGAAAATTAAAGGGGCTCAAGGCATTTCCTTGACTTTTGGAGGGACCGGACCCTCGGCCCAATAATTGGAAAAACCTAAGTACTTAAAATCATTCATCATGACACTCATTCACTTCTAAAAAAATCTTTTCCTAAGTAAAATCCCATTTTACTTAGGAAAATCATGTAATATTCCATAAAAACCCTTTTCACGCAAGCATAAGTTAAATACATTTTCCTAATGTTTTACACTTAGCGCTTTAGCTCATTTGTCATATTAATTTCTAATTTATTATTTAAATCCCTATGAGAATAACCTTCTCCTATTATATATAACTCCTTCTTTATAAAATACCCAAAAAACCCATTTATTATAATTTTAGTCAAAGTATTTAATCCCCATATGTTTAAATAAAACACCCCCATTATACTCCCTTTGACTAAAATATATCTTTAATATTAATCCCGCCCACTATGGTAATTAGATTAATCTGATTTAATTACCATATAATAAAAAATATATGATAAAACCTTTAAACATATTTTATATGTGTTTAAAACAAAAAATAAACTGAAGTTTAGTTTAAACCAAACTTCAAAATAACCCATCTCTTTGTATATTTTCCCCTTTTCCCAACTCCCTAACCTGAGTTAAAATCCCGATATATATCTTATACCCCAATTCTTAACTCTAGTGAAAATCCTTTGGAAATCATTCCCGATCACTTTTCCGCGTTTTAAAAAGGAATTAGTTAACCCTCTTGGTTAATTAAGAACCTAACCCGCCAATCAAATAATCCCTAATATGATTAATTAACATTTAAACTGCATTGGGCCCACCTGTTAAACCCCTGTCATCTTGACGCCCCGACCACCGTTCGATCAACAGATCTCAGATCTACTGTTAATGTCAATATCGCTAGCCATCCGCGTCCGAACGATAACGCACGATGGCCAAGTGGTTTTCTGGATCGTACAACTCCACGCGTCGTTCATTGTATGGAATCGCTCGCCCTTCGCTCGAAACCACCTTTCCCCAAAAGCGGTGCAATGGAAACCGCTTACCGCCTGCCCTCTGTGACGGATCTACTGTACTTGCTGATGTCATCAATTGAAAACCCGCCAACCTTTTGACTTTGCGAATAAAACAAACAGACCATGTCATTCTCATTATCCTATGCAGTAATCAGTCTCCCGGGCAACCAATTTCGAATTTAACTGTCAAAGTGTGCCGACCGCTACCTCGATGAAGAAATTTGCAGTCAAGTAATCCAGGGTTTATCTGCCATAGACAACACCTGTTTAACCACTGTTCATTTCCCGTAAACAAGTATTTACTCCAAATTCCCGCTGAACTCTGTAAAAAATCCCGGTTTTGGTTTTAATTCCACACTGAAGATTGAAAAGAAGTTCAATTCGATCTTTTTTATTCCCAGAACTGCAATTATTGTCCCTGTTTTTTACAAAAACCCCGAATTCATTTCTGAATCCACAAGAACCAGAAATGGAGGTTCCCGTAGCTCTAAATGTTGCACCCTTGAATGCACCTCACAGAGACTTAGATTATTTTCCATTATTTGACAGAGATTTTCAAATGAAGGACCTGGTTCTCAATGAAATTCCTCTTAGAATTTTTTGCTACTGCAGAGACAATTACTTGAAAGGTTCTGATATTTTTGGATTATGGGATCTAATCTTCCCATGTACCTTCTTCCCTCAGTCCACATTTTCCCTGAGATAATCCATTATTGTCATGCAAACTATGATCCCAATCTAAGAGCAGTTTTGTCCCCAAGTCAGACCATCCTTTTTCCCGTAACTTCTCAGTCTATTAACGAAATGTTGCAATTTCAACCTGATCAAGCCCTCGCTCCCTTTTCCATGGGAGAATTACTTGAGAAATCTACCAAATTATCCCACGAAGAGTTGAGTCGTCTTTGCCAGACCTTCATGTTGCCATAACATCAGCCCAAGGGCCCTCCCCCTTATGGGTATACTTTTTTCACTAATGAGGGTAGACTTATTCTGAACATGATATCCTTTATAATGGGTTTTAATACTAGTGAATATGTTGACCAATTAACCCTAGTATTTTTGTCTATTTTCACCCCTCGACAGCCCCCTGCTGTCAAGTATGACTTTGCATCCTACATTGAAGACAAAATCCATGATCAATTCATGAGATTAGAGAATGAGAGAGTGTTCAAGTATTCTTCTATTATTTATCATCTCATGCTTTATTACCAATCAGAAAGTTTCCCTTTTCATGTTAAAAAGCTCGATGCTAAAGGAAATCCTAGGTCTATGATCTTTTGGTCTGACGTCACTCATAATTCCCCTGATTCTCCTTATTCCTATAATGAGTTTATTGATCTTTTTGTACACCCAGCAACCACCTTGTTGATAGGAGTCTCTCCTCCTAGGCTCAGTAATGAAATCAAGAAAATTCTTCAGCTCTCAAAACAATACCGAATAGGTGAATGGTACCTATACCAGAATCACACAGAAATCAGAGTTTATGGGTGTGATTTATGCCCATTCAAGTTGCCCAAGTATCTCTCAGTGAGACTCTTTGCATTAGAGTATTTCAGGCAGATGATCAACTCAGATATAGTACATTTTTGTAATGCAAAGAAAAAGGCTCAACTTAGGATTAAAAGCCAGCTAGGTCCCTTTGTCTGTAACTCTAAGGATGCTGGTAAGGAAGCTGAAAGGATATTAGAAGATTATCTTAAATTACAAAAAAAATTCTATTGGGTGCCCTATGAACCAAATAGCTTTATTTGTGACAGAATAATGAAAAACAAACTATCACCATACATACATCAAAGAATCCCAAAAATTGAACAGTATGCTAATATGGATGAATGGATGGAAGGAACATTGGTAGAACAGGATAGTGAGCAGGTCAATGTTGAAAATGTAATGAAAGATCTTGAAAAGATACTTGACCTAGACTCTTTTGGACAGGTACAGATACTAGGTATTGGTCCTTCTTTTGTTGGGACTTCTCAACAAAATCTGCAAGAAATCAATGCATTGGCTACAGTATCATCTAAAGGAAAGGAGAAAGAGGTTGACATATATATTACAGAGAAATTTACAATGACAGAACAGCCTTAGACTTCTAAAGAACAGGGTCAAGTATAGATTCCTCCTACTCAGATCAATGAGCCAGAAATTTCAATTTTACAAACTCCTCTAAATGTAGAAAAGGGAAAAAAGAGAGATGCTGAAGCAGCTACTCCTTTCGGTGGATCCTCTGAACAGAAAGATGCTAAAAGACAGAAATTGAACCCTCTTCCAGAAGTGGAATCTATTCATGAAATCCTTGATAGTAAAGGGGAAGAACAATTGGGTAGTCAGCAAACAGGTGCAAAAAGTGGGACATCCACTACTTTACAGAAAAAAGAGTTGCAAAGGCAGCAAAGTGCAGAAGTGTCATCTTTCAAACCACCAGTGAAAGATGCCTGGGAAATTAAAATAACATTCATAAATATCAAGGCCAGAAATGATCCTCTCATACTTCAAATTTACAATCAGTGTTTGAAAATGGCCCCTAAGAATCAGCAAAGGTTGATGTCAGCTTTTGACATCCAGCAGGGAAAAATGCTAATGAGTCACTTCAAACCCAAAGTGCAGCAACCTCAGACAGCTGCAGATTACATTAGGACTAATTTTGAAGTATTAGCAAAGGATATTCATCCTTTAGATCAACTTGAGCTGCATAAACAGACAGGTGAGATGATTTATTCTACTCTGACGGATAAATCAATGATGACACAGAAACTGCAGGATTCTTTGGAGAATACAAATGCTCAATTAAGCCTTGAAAAAGCCTCTTCTCAGGCTAAAGACAACAAGATTAAAACTTTGGAGGAAAATATCATTGGATTGGGACATAAACCCAAAGATGTTAAGGGAATAGAAGCATTAATCAAGAAAAAAGATGATGATATTGCAGCTTTGAGAAAACAACTAAAGTTACTAGCATCAAGACATCCTCAGACTGCTGAAATTATAAAGAAAAATTCTGAAGAGGAATTAATGGACTTGCTCTTAAAACTGAATGAGCAACTTAATGAAACATAGAAAGAGCTTGAAAATGCATTGAAAGATAAATAGCCTAGTGTTCCAGCATCTACACCAGAGATAATTATAGTTACTACAACAACAAGTCATCCAACAGAATTGCCACAGATGCATACTTCAAATTTGAGTCCAGAAGAATTAACAAAATCAATGGAGGAAATGAAGCTCCAAGTTACTGAACTACAAAGAACAAAGGCACAACTCACCACTTTGGAATAGAAATATGACCTCTCAAAAATGAGTGTTGCAGATAAAACAAGAGAGGTCAACAAATTAGAAAAGTTGGTCCATAAATTAGAAAAGGATCTCACATTGGAGAAGCCTTTAAAGGAAATAAATAAAATTATTTGGGACAACATCATCCAATCAATAAAAGATGTCTGGCCCTCAATTCAAATAATGCAGGAACAAAATGATTTAGTCAAATTGGCTATAGAATAAGTCCTAAGAGCAAGAGACAAATTGGGAAACAGGCTTGATGAAGCCAATGAACTCATCCATTTTCTAAATACTCAGAACAAGCAACAACTTGAAGAATTTGGCATTCAAGACATGACATGCACAATTTTGGAAATAAAGAGAGTTTTTACCAAAAGAACTCTGATGCAGAATTTGGAACGAAGATGCTCTGACATGCAAGAAGAAATCACTACCTTCAGAAAAAGATTTGATATTTTGTTGAATAAAAGATTGCCTAGTCCTTTAGTTTCAGAAGACAAATTGATGGACCTGGAAAGTTATGTTGAAAAATTGGACAAACATGCTGACAATCAGGCCAGTACCTCAACTAGTTCATCAACAACAACATTGCCTACAGGAAAAAGTCTTCATGGTAGATTGGAAAATTTGTTTTATCTCGAGCATGAAGTAAAACATTTGTTTCCTGTTCAACCTACTTTCTTTAGGTATACAGAGACTGATGAAACTCTCAGAAAGCTGAAAAGGACCAGAATTCCGGAAGATAAATGGTGGGAAGAACTGTTAGAACTTTTGTAAAAATTATCCTTACCTGAATTTTTGATTATGTACTATAGTAAGTCATGGTAAGAAGGATAAAAGGATGAATAAAGGTCAAAGTGTATCAGAGCAGTCAAAAAGTATCAGTTAAACGGAGCAGCCAGCATAGAGTTATTGAAGAAGATTCCAATGAGCCAAAGCATAGGGCCTGCCTCCAACACATTCTCAAAAGAAGGAAACAGCACAACATCAGTTATCATTTTTTCTTATATACGAGACCATCTGTCTCTATTTTATTGTAATTTACTTATGAGTCATCCTAGATAATATTTCAAGTTGTTATGAGATATTTTTTGTAACTTTTTGTATAAATACTCCCTCAATTGGAGTATTTAGGGTGGATTCTTAGACTTTGCTGTAACATTGAATATTTTGGAATAAAGTTCTATTGGAGAAATTTTTTGTGGCTAAGCTGGATGATGAATTGAAGCGAAAGACTTTTTACAGGATTCATGTGTCAGACTACGGATCAATAAGTCATCTTTCTCTTGTGTTTTAAAGTCTTTATATCTGTTTATTATATCACTGTGTTTCATTTCTGAATGATTAATGAAAAGGAGTAAATCAGAAAGTGCTTAAGTGTAATCTTATTTTAATCATTTTTATTCTAATTGTTTTCTTATAAACTGGTTTTAAACAGTGAATTCTTAATTGCTCCTGTTTCTCTAGTTTAAGCATTTTGATTATTTAATAAAGAATACTTAATTGCTCTTTGTTAATAATCACTCAATTTTCCCTCTTATAAATGTGTTGAAAGATTCTTAATTGCCTTTCATCCATTTTAAATCCATTCCATTCACTTTAGATCTAAAATTGTTCTCTGTTTGATTATCTTGCCCTGTGAAACCATCTTTTGTTGATAAACTTAATCCAGTAAAGCCATCTTTTTTACTCCATAGCCCAATGGCCTGAAAACTACTCAATCTTGCCCTCAAACATCAAATTCTACCTCACCCACCTAAACAAAACCCCTGGACTTTATAACTAGCCTAACATTTTCCAAAACAAAGCTAAATTTTACAGAGAGAGCCCTCTTTGGGTACAGATTGGCTAGATTATGTACCTAAAAGATTGGTTTGTGGTTACCTCGGACCTCTTTCCTCTTCCCAAAAACTTCAAGGAAAATTTGAGTGATAACAGTACTCCAAGGATCTTGATGCTTGGCTGATTCTTGAGGACCCTAATGGAGATGATAGATATATGGTGATGATGTGGTCATCTATTCTTATGGCAGAGTTCTCTTGACTAGAGATTCTAAGCTCAAGGAGAAGCTACTACATGCAAGACATGAGGACTTATGTTCCATCCACTTTGATGCATATCTTTTCCTTAGTAGAAAG
>JAXQQM020058237.1:0-10652 GCA_034641835.2 Pinus albicaulis
AATTAATTGTAATTTTTCTCATTGGCCTTGATGCCATCCTGTACAGCTCCATTCTTATTTTAATACCCAAGAGGTGATTTTTGAAATACTTTCATATCTAGTTTTCATATCTGGATTTCACATTTCAAGTTGACAATATAACAGATAAGTTGACAATTTTTTCAAATGCAAATCTAGATAAAAGCATGGCTGTCTTTGTCAATGATTTTTGGAATACCTCTTATCGTCTAAATTATTAAAATATGAGTTCTGATTTGTTGCATTGTTTGTCAAACCACCTTTTTTGTTGCAGTATTTGTAAAAACCAAAGTTTGATAATATAAGTTTATTAATGTCCAGCAAATGATCAAAGGAGTATGTCAATGGGAAGACCAAGGGTTAGCTCAACTGGTTTTTTTTCATGTTGTTGGGCATCTGCCTAGTTCAACCCTCCTGGTTAGGCACACTAGTCTATGACTTTAGCGAACAGGGTTACTAGGGATGCCATCCACAAACATGAGGAAGCATCTCTTGGGTTTCCCCACAAGGTTTTCCTTGGGGAAAATGTTAGGTCAATGGGATTATAAGAGTACATCACTAGCCAAAATACAATGTGGAAGTGTGGAAGTGTGGACTATAAAGATGCTAAAAATCATATCAAAACAGATTTTTAATTGTGCTAGAAGCAGAACAACAAGAGAAGATAAGAAAGTACATGACTCGGAGTGGAGATAAAGTAATTACAAGAAAAAGATAATATGTATGATATCTGAGGACCAAAGGAACTTTAGTTTGAACTAGTCATGGTATGCTAGTGCTGACAGGTGAGGACGAGCAATTAGATCAAGGGGGGTCTCCCTGCTAGAGTCCTCAATGACCGCAAAATTTTTTTTGGACTAGTGGATGATGTCCTTTGGAGTGTGTCTGGGACTGATAGGGCTCTACAGTATGATCCTTGTGGGAAGCCCAAATTTGAGCAAGCTCTCCTAACATCCAGGCATGGAAAAATTCTCCTGATGGATGGTTGGCTGTGTGGATTTGGGGGCACCCAGCTCCAAGGCCTTGTCGAGTTGTCTACTAAATTGTCTTGTTGGTAAAATGGTGTGCACGTGTGGCCTGGAACAACAACTCCATAAGGACCTTGTGAGGTAAGTGACTAGTCCACTCCTTTCCCATATGGGAAGGGGATATTGAGAAATATATGCACAGATCGACAAAATAATTGTATTAGCGCTGAGAACTCTATTATCACAGTGGTTTGTGAAGCTTTCCAATGAATGAACAAAATGTATTTCATTCTGAAAGTACCCTATAATATATTCTACTATCCTATTATCAACTATATAATTTAGTTTAACTAATTATATAAATGGATGCAAATTAATGCTTATTTAGAGTCTTGTTGATCAAAATAATAGTTTATTGCACCTATATTTTATAGTATTATAGTATTTTGGTATTAAAAATAATATCTTCTAAAATTTGGGTTTCGAAAATTGTTGATAACTTCTTGACTGAAGTGCTTGAGTCTCTCCAAGGAGATGCAATGAGTCACAAATCAATCAAAGTAAGGCAGCAAGCTTCACATTAACAAATCAGCCATATCTTCATCTTCTACTAGCTTCTTAACAATCCCCTCCGGAATGGGAAGTGGCTGCAGCAACCCTGCGGGATGGCTCATCTCTCCTTTGTTCCGCTGACAAACCTCGCACTCCCTGACATGCCGGAGTACGTCCTCCTTGAGGCCCTTCCATGCAAACCTCTCCCGGATGGCCCTGTACATCTTGGTGAACCCCTGGTGGCCTGCCAAGGGTGAATCATGTGAAGCCTGGAGTATTTTCTCCTTGAGCTGAGACCCCTCAGTCAAGAAGATCCTATCCCTGTAATAGATGACCTCATCGGCCACCTTGTACCTGCTATCTGCTACCTGTCCATCCAGCACCTCGCATGCAAATCTATCTTTGGAGTACTCAACCAGTAGTCGAGCCTTCCAATCAGCGTCCAAGCTCATGAGTGATAATGTGGCTGGTCTACGGGAAAGGGCATCAGCTACCACATTGTTTTTCCCTTTGACATACTCTATGTCAAAATCGTAAGCCTGGATCTTGCTGATCCACTTTTGCTGCCTCTCCTGCAACTGCTTCTGTTCCAGAAAGTACTTCAGGCTGTTATGATCTGTCCTCACCCTGAATCTGCCGCCTACTAGGTACTGCCGGAATTTGGCCAATGCATGCATGATGGCCAGCATCTCCTTGTCATAGATGGGATAAAGCCTCTCGTGTGGAAGGAGCTTCCGGCTCTCGAACGCGATCGGATGACCCTCCTGCATCAAAACTGCTCCAATCCCCTCTCCTGATGCATCGCACTCTAGGACAAAGGGCTGCGTAAAATCAGGTAGTGCTAACACTGGGCAACTGCTCATCACCTCCTTGAGCTTATCAAAAGCTCGCTGTGCCGTATCCGACCAACTGAATGCTCCCTTCCTCGTCAACTCCGTGAGGGGTGTAGCAAGCTGAGAGAAGCCCTTGACGAACTTCCTGTAATAGGTGCAAATACCAATGAACCCTCGGAGTTCTGTTACATTCCGTGGCTCTGGCCAGTCCCTGATAGCCCGGATCTTCTCCTCGTGGACTCTCACCCCGTCCACTCCTATGATGTGTCCCAGATACAGCATCTCCGTCAATCCAAACTCACACTTGGAGAGCTTGGCAAAGAACTGCTGCTCCTCCAAAATGTGCAAGACCGTCTCAATGTGCTGGAGATGCTCCTCCCAAGTCCTGCTGTATATAAGGATATCATCAAAGAAAACCAGCACAAACTTCCTCAAATGATCCCTGAAAATGTGGTTCATACAAGACTGGAAAGTAGCAGGTGCATTGGTCAACCCAAATGGCATGACCAGAAACTCAAAGTGCCCATAATGACACTTGAAAGCGGTCTTGGGAATGTCCTGTTCCCTCACGCGTATCTGATGGTACCCGGATCTCAAATCAATCTTTGAGAAGAACCGTGCTCCTCTCAACTCATCCATCAGCTCGTCGATCCTGGGAATGGGGTACCTGTTCTTCAGGGTCTTCTTGTTCAGAGCCCTGTAATCAATGCACATGCGTAATGTGTCGTCCTTCTTCTTCACCAGCACTACTGAAGAAGCGAAAGGACTGGTGCTGGGTCGAATGTGCCCAAGGGCCAGCAGCTCCTGAATGGCCCGTTCTATCTCATCCCGATAGGCTTTGGGATGCCTATACGGTGTGGTGATTACCGCTTGTATCCCCTGCTCCAGCTCGATCGTGTGCTCAAACCCCCGATCCGGTGGCTGTCCTGGCGGAATATCTCCAAAAACTACTGCATATCTGTCGAGAAGAGTCTGTAGATCAGGGTGCACCGTCCGTCCTGTATCTACTGTCTCCGAAGCCCGCAACTCGACTGCCCACTCTATATCTCCTTTGCGGAATGTCGCCTCCATGCTGTGTGCCGATACTGTCTGAGGTGGATATGTGTTCTGCCCTCGGATCTTCTCATGCCTCCCCATCTTGGGATCATCCCACTCCATCTCCAGGGCCTTCCAATCAGTGGTGACCTTCCCCAGAGTAATAAGCCATTGAACTCCCAATATCACATTGGTGTCCGGGATGTCCACCACAAAGAAGTGATCGGTCAAGGTATAGGTGCCCATCGTTACTGATAACTCTGGTACATATCGAGCGCAAGCCATGGTCTGATCTCCTGGGACCAAAACGGAAAACCCATCAAAGCCCTCCGTCGGTATGCCTCTCCGTGCAACCATCTGGGCATCAATGAAGTTGTGGGTAGCCCCACTGTCGACTAAGACCGAAACTCTCTGTCCGCGTACTGTCCCACGCACGCGCAATGTCAGATACTTGGGGACTCCTCGTAACGCTGCTAGAGCTCCCCCAGTAGGTGCGAATGAAGCCCCACCTGCATCGGGTGGTGGAGGTAGTAAGGTACTCTGCGCTGCATAACATCCTCCTGTCTCCTCATCATCCCCCTCATCCTCTTTCCCGCTGTTCTCGGAGAAGACCTCTATGAAATGTGCCTTCCCTGCCGTACACTTGTGTCCCGGTGCCCACGGCTCCTGGCAAGTGAAGCATAATCGCTTCCGTCTCAGCTCTCTCCTGGCCTCATCATCATACTGTCCTCGTCCTGGATTCGCCTTGGGAGGCGGAACCCTCGTGTCCTTACCCTTAGGCTGGAAAGCCTGTCTCTGGGGATAAGGTGGCCGAGTCCTAGGCAAGACATCTTGTAGGTCACGGGCCCTACTGACAGCATCCTGTAGTGTAGCCGGTTTGTTTGACCGGACTAGGCCACGAAGTGGCTCTGACAGCCCCTCCAAAAACATAAGGACCATCCGAGCTGTCGATAAGTCAGGTACCATCACTGAAACCCTCAAGAAATCTGAGATGTATGCCTCTGCACTCCCCGTCTGTCTGAGCTTGGTCAGCTCGAAGAAAGGCTGCTCTGGGTCCTTCCTGTCAAAACGTTCCACCACTCTCTTGGTGAACTCAGCATATGTCATCACTGCGGAATGTCCCAGTGTTGTCAACCCATGAAACCACCAGTCCTGGGCCTCACCCTCTAAATGTAATGCAGCCATCTTAATGGCCTCCCTCTCTGGCATCTGGTTAAGCTGAAAATAGAGGTCCAACTTCTCCACCCAAGACTTTGCCGTAGTCTTCTGTGATCCATCAAACATCGGCAAATGGAATTTACTTGCTGCACGGTGACTATCACGGTGGGATCCACGTCCCTTGTGTTGGTCCTGCTCATGGGCCTTGCCTCCACACCGGAACTGGATATAGCGATCTAAGGGGAAAGCATCCATGAACGCCTGACCCAGGCTCTTCCAGTCTGCAAAAATGGCCGCATGTTGAGCTAGACCCCCATCTCTTGGTGCTGTTGGCTCCTCTGCCTCTACCGGAAAGGTAGGCATGGTGGGTCGCGTGGGTGCGGAATTGACCCTCTGTGCTGTCACAATGGGAATAGCGTCTGGTATGTAGCTAAACACGCCCGATCCCTCTCCCACCTGGAGAACCCTAGGGGGTTCTTTCTGTGTTTCCTCTACCGCTGCAATTCTCTTAGTTACATCCTGCATGTGATGGATGAATGTATCCATCTTCTCTTAACTTCCCAACTAGTATCATTAGTTCAAATGTTAAATCTACGAATCGAGAATCACTTCCCCGAAGAGACTCTTAGATGGTGTCAAGGTTATCCCAGGCGTCATCATTGCTAACCTCTGAGTGAGCCGAGATCTATGCTACGATACCAATATCCCTAAAGGGAAATAACCGATAATAAAACGAGAAAATTGCAGACAGATATAGAAAATACAATCTTGAACCGGATCAACGAATAATTGCATAGGATTCGAGGAAAGGCGGGCCATTTTATTAATCGAAAGTACATAGAGAGAGTCTGAAAAATCGAGTGAGTGCACCTATCCTTGCCCTAGGCAAGTGGAGACCCTCTCAGACAAATAATGGCTGCAACAAGGACAGCGTCCTAGCTGCTCTGAAGACCGAAGCTGGACTGCGCTAGTACTATGAACTGAAGACTGGAAAATGGCTGATCTCAAACTCCAAACCCTCACCAATGGAAAACGCTGTCTCTGCTAGTGACAGCGCAGAAACAGGTGAAGTACTAATCACCAAAACCTCCAGATAGATGGATCAGCTACTGAATGCTAGAAAACGCTGTTGAGCCCATCTCACACAAGCCTGCTCCTCAAATCAGCGTCCTACCTGGTGGATCTGCCTCCTGAATGCTCAGATCTGCTGGATCTGAAGCCTCCAAACCAGATCTGCGTCCTATCCCTCTTGATCTGCGTCCTCCTAAGTCAGATCTGCTACCAACCCTTCAGATCTATGCTGGATCTGACAATATCTCTTCAGATCTGCAGCCTCCAAGGCTGGATCTGATGTTATCTCTTCAGATCTAGGCTAGATCTGCCAATATCTTCTCAGATCTGTAATCTCCCAAGCTGGATCTAGTGCTATACCTCCAGATCTGCACCATACAAAACTAGATCTGCAAATATCTGCTCAGATCTACCCTCTCCAAGGCTGGATCTGTCAATGTACCTTCAGATCTGCGTCCTCCTCTTGAGCCTCACGCCCTCTTCACTCCCAGTAGAGTGCAATCCTGCAAGAATACTTCTCCTCTTGGGCCAGACGGTACTTCTCCTGCTCGAATGCAGGTACATCTAGTGCGAGCAATCGTCCTCCCTCTCCCGGTGATGGAAGTCCTCTCTCTCTCCTCCTTGAACTAAAGCAGCTTCCTCCTACCGAAGTCTTCCTGGATATGAAGGGCTTCTTCTCCTCAATCTGCACGGCTAACTACTTTACTCACGAAGCTGAAAGTGGCCTCGAACGAGAACCTTACTAGGGCGGGCACTCGAAGTCCCCAGAAGCTAAGGGTGAAACCAGAAATAACCTTACCAGGGCAGGCACTCGAAGTCCCCCGAGGCTAAGGGTGAGATCTCCGACCGGAGACACTCGTGCACTAAACAGTGCTGCAGACCGACTAAACAACCGGCGTGCTGAAGCAGACAGAAGTCCAGCTCTCAATAATAATATCAAATCATGAATGATCCAAATGAGGTGAGAACCTCTCCTTTTATAATGCCAAACTCCCTCCAAAACTTAACTGCGTCCTTACTCTCCTTTGACCTGCGCAGTTAACCTTGGGTCAGCCTGATGCCTCCCCATCATACTCATGTGGACCCCCAAGGCCCCCTCTTTAAGTTATAACGTCAATCTACTAGGAAAAACACTTTATTTTATAAAGTGAGGTGACTAAAGTGAGGTGACCCCTCTTATTTCTCACTTTATTTATTATTTCTAGCTAAAGCGGCAAAATAAAGCAAAAATGAAATATTCCAATTAGCGAGTGGATCTGCCTCCTGAATGCTCAGATCTGCTGGATCTGAAGCCTCCAAACCAGATCTGCGTCTTATCCCTCCTGATCTGCGTCCACCTTGGCCAGATCTGCTACTAACCTTTCAGATCTATGCTGGATCTGACAATATCTCTTCAGATCTGCAACCTCCAAGGCTGGATCTGGATGTTATCTCTTCGCATCTAGGCTAGATCTCGCCAATACCCTCGATCCGCAATCTCCCCACCGATCTAGTTTTATACCTTCGCATTCGCAACATTTTTACTCTGATCTCGTTAAAATATTCGCCGTATCTACCTTCCAAGGTCAGATCTATCAATGGCCTTCGCATCCGCGTCCTCCTCTTCGAACTCGACGCGTCCTCACTCCCACGCCCGATCTCCGTCCTTCCTCCCCGGAGCCGCCGTCGTCGCATCCGGATCGGCGTCCTCCCCTGGAACAACCGTCCCTCCCTCTTCCAGCTCGATCATTCTCTTCTCCTTGAATGTCATTCCTTCCTCCCTCTCCCCGGCGTGCACTACCGGTGAGGGCTTCTTCTCCTCCAAATCTCGCACTGTAACCGTCGCTACTTGCTACCGAAACTCGAAAAGTGTACCGGCACGAACCTTACTAGGGCGGGCACTCGAAGTCCCCCGAAGCTAAGGGTGAAACCAGAAATAACCTTACCAGGGCAGGCACTCGAAGTCCCCGAGGCTAAGGGTGAGATCTCCGACCGGAGACACTCGTGCACTAAACAGTGCTGCAGACCGACTAAACAACCGGCGTGCTGAAGCAGACAGAAGTCCAGCTATCAATAATAATATCAAATCATGAATGATCCAAATGAGGTGAGAACCTCTCTTTTTATAATGCCAAAACTCCCTCCAAAACTTAACTGCGTCCTTACTCTCCTTTGACCTGCGCAGTTTACCTTGGGTCAGCCTGATGCCTCCCCATCATACCCATGTGGACCCCCAAGGCCCCCTCTCTAAGTTATAACGTCAATCTACTAGGAAAAGAACACTTTATTTATAAAGTGAGGTGACTAAAGTGAGGTGACCCCTCTTATTTCTCACTTTATTTATTATTTCTAGCTAAAGCGGCAAAATAAAGCCAAAATGAAATATTCCAATTAGCAAAGCTAATTGGGGCCATTACACCACATACGGTTACTCTCTTGTAATGCAGGCGATCTCTACACGGAAAAATGATGCCCAACGACTCGTCAACCTTTTGGAAATTCAAACGACGACTCATAAACAAGCGATCTATTATCCGCAAATTAGACAAGTATACCACTTCCTAATTTTGTTAAATGTTTTCACCCGGTTCATGGTCCCGAATCAATGGTGAGAAAAGGAATATGGCAGTTACTTAGTTTGAGCCAACAAATGCTCGAAGGTGTTTTCCTTGCTGGGATGAACCTTCTTACAAGGAAAAATTCTGCAAATTGAATACATGGCAGAGAGCACCTCAAGGCTCAAACAAATGATGTAGTCTCCTTGCTGTCAGAGATAAAACTTGTTCAAACAAACAACTAGAATGGAAACCAAACGGCTAATATTCCTGCAGTCATAGCTGCTGCTGCTGCAGCTTCGGGTTCCAATATAAAAATGGCAGAAGCTGGTAATTTGGAGATTCTATCTACTTGAATTGTCAATGCAAATGTGAAGTCCAATTATGCTGGAGAAATTGCTGGTATGAGAAGGCTTTATGACAGCATTGCTGGTATGAGAAGGCTTTATGTCAGCATTGGTCAGAATCCTTTTACATAATGAGGAATGCCAGTCAGAAACCAATCAGCAACACATAGTTGTTGCAGCCTGAAACTGAGTCATTTAATGAGATGCTGGTTACTAGGTTTCTACACCTTCTACAGCAATTTGTGAACACAACCGCAGAAAGGAAGTAAGAATGTTATCTTTGATTCTAAGTCACTGTCATTATGACAGTGACATAGACAGTCATACCTATGTTTACAAAATTCATATAAGCAACTTCGGGAGAGACAGAAAGCTCATGTGCAACAGTTTATGGCAACTGAAGATGCTTTGAATAACGCTGCAGAGGCAAGAAAGGCAAGTGAGAAACTGATAAAACGAATGCATGATAGTGATGATGGCGATGCAGGTTATGCACTCACTGCAGGGGACAATGTTCAGAGTGCAGGAGGCCTGAGACAATTTGAGTATTGGTTGCAACATATATTGTAGCTATGACGATAGAGATGGTCATATGAATTATGCGCAGTAGCTGTGATAAGTTGCAAACTATGTATAGGCAGTAAGAACAACATTGACTAAGGGAATTGATGGGCTGAGTTTAAAGCAGCAATATTCTCTGTGAGATCTGCCTAGTACATCAAGGACGGAGGCCAAAGGGATAGGCATATGGAAATATATATATCAAAGTAACAAAAATCGCGATGTTATCGCGATTTTTTCAAAAAATCGCGATGTTATCGCGATTTTTTGAAAAATCGCGAGTTTTTCAAGCGGCCGATTTAATCGGCGATTTTTTGAACGATTTTTTGAAAAAATCGTCATCGCGATAAAATCGCGATTTTTACGAAAAAATCGCGATTATTTTGGTAAAAATCGTGGGCCCATAAAACAGAAACCCTATAAGTTCAAAAATCGATTTTTTTTTTTGTCATTTTTGCAGCCCTCTCATTTTCCTAACACACCCTGTTGGCAGTTCATGGTAATGTTAAATTCTTAAAGTAAAAGTGATATTTCTTTTACTTAAATTTTTAACATTACCATGAAATGACTCAGGATGTTTAAGAGTGGTTTCGACCTCATTGGATTTCATATGGAGAAACTAAAATTTTAGATTTCACTCAAAATTCAGCAGACTTAATGGTTTTCAGGGTTTCATGGTTTGGGGATTTGCATTATTTCCATTTGATTCTATTATGTGTAAGGGTATGAGATTGGCATTTGATCAAGAGTATGAAGTCCTTTAAGAACCTTGATGTTGGTGGCATTGATTGTTGAACTTTGTTGATGTTGGTGGTATTGATTGTTGAACTCCCCTACTGTGGCCTTAACAAGAATGTACCCTTCACTCAAAGGAAAACAATTGGTTAGGCATGGTAATCTTTTTCTACCGCATTTTAAGGTTGAGCAATCCAAGTCTCAAGACTTTGAGCTAGATGATGTTTATGTATCTCTTGTTGATGATCCCATTTCTAGTAGCGATGAATCAATGATGAGTTTCATGAGGAGGAGGAGGAGGAGGTGACACCACCTACCCCTGCTACTGGTAGAGGACGTGGTCTACCTCCTTTAACTCCTAGTGCTTCAGGATCTGGAGCACAACAGAGTCCATTGCCAGCCCCGCCAACTTCTTCGTCTAGAGGGAAAGCTGTTACATTTTCTCGCAAGAGGGGCAGAGGAAATCCGTAGTATAGGTTATTTGGTGCATTCCTTTGTATATAACATTATGACTCATGATATGAGATACATTATTATATTTTTTGTTGATATTTTGAGGTTGAGTTGAGACTTAGGACTTAGTATTCAGGACAGGATTCAGTTTTATGTGTGATGTAGCACTAGACATGATATTACACATCTTATATATTAGTTTTTTTTTCATATTTATGTGTCAATGCATTTATTTTATGCCGTAGATGCTTTAGATATTAAAAAAATTGAAAAAAAATGAATATTTTTGTATGTGCCGATTTTTTCCCGATTTTTACGATTTTTTCCGATTTTTTCCCCTCGGCGATTTTATCCCGATCGCGATTTTTGTTACTTTCTTGATATTAA
>JAXQQM020091589.1:0-38496 GCA_034641835.2 Pinus albicaulis
GGTCTTCAATCTCCGGTTCTGATAACTTTTTTCTTCGACGCTGATACTCTTTAACAAATGATGAATTGTGCTTGTCTTCTGGTGCGCAGGGTAGTAGCGGGGTCGAATGGCATCAATGGGTCATGAATTCACTGATAAAATGTAAATCTAACACCCTTCGAATGATTCTTTATGAACTCAGAAGACAGAGGATCGTCACCCTCGGCCTTTGTGGTTTCTTCAAAATGGCGGAAAAATCATTTGAAAACCTACAAATTACAAACAATTTGTTATAAAATCCTACGTATTTGGCTGATTGTTTAGGAGGCGTGTGTGGAGGAGCGTTGGATCATGGAGCAGGGGCGCAGATCAACGGCGGAGATGCAGCGGCGGAATGTAATGAGAAAATCCTTCGTAAACCACAAAATATAACATTTTCGACTTTACAAAGGGAAAAAGTCCTTTTTATATGAATGGCGGGGGTATCGTATGGTGGGCCCGGCGGGACTTATCGCAAATCGCAAAAAGTGGAAAATGCGATGGCGGATTATGCGATGGAGAGAAACTACGATATGGCGATAATGCGACATTGCGATGGGCGGAAAACTGCGATGGCTCTTTGGAGGAAAAAACCGAAAATTGCGATCCGCGATTCGCGATGGATCGCATCGCAAATATTTGTGATGGCTCTTTGGAGGAAAACTGAAAATTGCGATCTGCGATCTGCGATGGATCGCAGTGCAAATATTTGCGATGCTATTTGAAGGAAAACTAGAAATTGCGATCTACGATCTGCGATGAGCGCCAAAGGGTTAAAACTTGGTTCCAGGGTGCAGGCGTATGGAAGAAAAGGGGCTAAGGGCTTAATCTCGAGGGGCTTAAGTTCTATACATAAAAACATGTATTTTCATGGTTTTTGAAGGGTTTCTTGAAGGAAATGAAGGTTTCGGTAAGGTTAAAAAGTGGGTTTTTAACCTTATAAAATGGATTTTAATGAAATGGAAAGGGAGAAACATGAAATTGTGGGTTTTTCATTGGAAATGGAGAATAGAAAATGAGGTTAGTGAGGAAGAAAAGGAAGGGGACCAAGGGGTTCCGTAACAACATTTATCTTGGGATTTTAAAGGATTTCAGTAGGCTTTTTAGATGTAAACAACAATAAGGATTTGGACAGAGGCATTATACCCAGAAAGACTTTCCTAGAGCCAACAAATTTATAGATAAAATTTTGTTCCTTGGAGGCCTGTAGAAGTTTTAGCCACCTTTTGGTATAACAAAATATTATAGGTGGCTAACAAAGGCCTCTCTACTTTATGCACTCACCAGATCTCGGTAAATCCTTCCCGCTAATTCTTATTACATTCCTTCGCCATCTCTCACTACAACAAGCAGCTCACATACTAGTTTCTCCGAAACTCACCGTCACATTTCTATGAAAATCGATCTGCTAGTGAATTCGATCTTTGCAAGTGTGTTCTCTAAGCCCCGTCGAGTTTCTTCTTATAATCCCTCGTTGAGACATCAACGACCACAATTTAAACTTAATCGATGGCTAATATTAACTAGAACTCGATCAGTGTATTTTTCTACAAGATTCACATCTGACTTAATTAATACCCTTTAATTAATCATATTTCCTAAGTTTAGACTTAAGAAATATTAAAAAAATGATTAATTATTTTAATTAAGTCATCTCTAGATGGAATTTCCAAAAATAACTTCTAGGTTTTGGAGAATGCATGTATTATAACCTCTGTGCCAAATCTAGAGGCTAAAACACATCTGATGCTACAAAAAATAATAGCTTGGAAGGACCACATGGAGTCTGTGTTGAAAGATAATGGGTTGAAGGAATTTGCTAAGAGTGACATTCTGAAACTAGTAGAAGCTGATACTTAGAATCTAATAAAATGGAAGAAATGTGTAGCGAGGGTGAGGAGAATCATATTGGAGGGAGTACGAGACCATATTGTCTCGAATCTCCACGGGGAATATACTACATATGCAATGTGGAAAACATTGAAAAATCTGCTCCAGAATAGTAGCGACCACAGGAAGTTGATGCATAAGGACAAACTTTGAAGTATCAAGATGCATAAGAATGACTCAATTTTGCAATACGAGTAGGTTCACATAGTGGTGTGATGAACATGAAAGAGTCATTGTCATAGTACCAAATGATTTTTTCAGCCTAACCCTTCTAGGCCTTCCCAAGAGCTGGCACATCTGCCAAGATTCAATAAATGGGAGGGAGAAACTACCAAATTGGGAGAACCTGTGGTCCGACGTGGTATAGGAGGAAATAAGGAAGAATACTAGAGATGGGACCTCATCCAAACAAGAGGAAGAGGAATTTCCATTAGTGATCAAAGGAAGGAAGGCCAAGGGGAAGAAGTCCCAAGATTATTCTAATTCCAACCAAGAGGGAAAGAAGAAAGACTTGTCCAAAATCAAGTGCTTTCACTATCATGAATTGGGCACTATGCCATGAAGTGTCCACACATGAAGGAAAGAAAGAAGGAGCCTGCAGTAGAAGCAATAAGTAAATATTTGGCTTCATAGTTCAGGCTTGAATTTACTCTCATTGCATGCATGGTGAGCACAGTGATGGGAAGCATCTGGTACCTAGATAGTGGTGCCTCGTTCCACATGGCTGGGAATAGAGAATTTTTAATGAATTGAAGAAGAAAGATCTCCAAATGAACACTGAGTTTGGAGGCGATGGAAGGTATAGCGTGACCAAGATTGATATATTCACCTTTCAGAGAGACTTTGGCTCCCCTCTCAGACTCAAGGATGTGATTTATGTTCCAAGGGTAAAGAATAATCTTGTATCCATTGCAGTTTTGGAAGACCGTGGGTATGATGTGATCTGCAGAAAAAGGAAAGGCATTCCTAAGACACATAGCCATGGGAGCGGTGAAGTAGATGGGTGCTCGAGTCAAGAACTTATATGCATTTGAGGTATAAGATGCATGCAAAGCCTTGAGGAGAAAGGAAGAGACTAGAAATTTTGTGGTTGAGAGGGAGCATGTTAGACCTCTCAACATACAGCCTCAAAAGAAGCCTCAGGAAGTTGTGGTGCAACCACAAATGGAGAATAATACAAGAGGAAGAGTGGAGACATCCACTCAAGTAGATACCTCCATCAGGGGGAGAGTTCGAGCCAAGTGGGCAAAGGGAGCACATGCAACTATTCCACTAAGAGTGAGGTGGAGCGATGTAGATCCCTAGTCCAAAAGTTGCATAAATTTGGGCAAGGTCCATTGAGGTGTTCTCCTCATGGATCACTACCTTGCTATAGGAGTCCATAATATTCAGTAGCAGGAGGATCAGTGTCAGTCAAATACTGAGGAGTGTAGAAAAGTGTTGACAGCATAGCAGGAGGCTCAGTAGCAAAATCAACAACAACATAGTTTTCCGAGTAGACAGTTGCAGACACAGTTGATTCAATTTTTTTATGATTTTTAGTTGCAGGTGTTGCAGTAGCAGCAACAACAATGAGAGGTGTTACATGCATCACATTGCACAGGTGCATGATAGGGGTGGTTGATAATCCCTTTCTTGCTGAGAAGGAATGTTGAAAATGCAGCAAGAAAGTCTCAATTTTGATTTTGCATTAATCAAATTGAGGAAATTCAAAATTCCACATCAACAAACAACTTGGAGGAGTTAATTGAGGTGACATGGCTCATGTCACCCAGTTAAGAACACTAAATTCAAGTTAATGAGTTCAAGTTCATCTTACTTGAGTTGATTCCTAAAAATTAGGAGTCTAGCTTAATTAATTCGAGTTAGGGGCATGAATTTAAATTGTGTGCAGTGGATTCCTGTATTTTAGGAGCCTAGGTTGAGTTAATTTCAGTTGTAGTAATTTAATTTAATTTAATTGAGTTATGGCCAATTAAACTAATCTTAACTATTGGAGAAACTAGTGGAAGTTCAAGTTGTGTAGTGTAACTTCAATCACACTTAGTGATAATCCAGATACCTAATCAATCAACCTAAATTATCTCATGCATGTAGAGAATTTGAGTTACCCAGTTGAGATGGAGATTTTAAGGTAGTGTACTATCATTTGTAGCATATTCCAATGAGTACAGATGGTGCATGCAGTCAGAGGAAGGACCTAAAGGAATTGCGCAATCCAAAGGAGGTAAATTATTATTTAATAGGGGCTAATTTCCTAGAGGAAAAACCCAAGGAAATAGGAGCTTGGAGGCTCGAAATTTTGGCTAAGTGTTGGTCAGGTTCAGTCAGTCAGGAACAGAATAGAAGATACAGGTGCAGGTTGAGCTCAAGCTTGAGCAAAGCATATTATATTCACCCATCTTCTTTGATTAATGCAATACAAATATTAAAGGGTTTTGAGCAGTTGCTTTTCCATAGATAAATCTTTGTGTATGTGTGTTGAATATTGATGCATGTTAATTATTTGTGTTCTCAATCGTGAATTTGCTTCCACATATCAGTAGAGTAGATTCTAGTCTTGTGATTTAGTAAATTTCATGAGCAGTTTAGAATATACACATTAATTTATACACAAAATGCATTGAGAAATCTTATGTTTCTATCTTAAATGATGCTCCTTGGTATCCCAAAGTGCACCCATACTTTTCCAAAGGATAAGTTTGTTACTATTCTTACCCACCAATGGTTTTTTATAGGGCATCATAACACACATCTTGTCAACATGTCAATTACCATGAACATTTAGTCATGTCCCTTTCTGGTTATTAGTAAACCTCCCACAAAGTTCATGGAAATTATTTCCCAAGAATGAATAGGTATAGGTAAGGGATGATATAAACCATGCTTCCCATTTCTAGGCTTGATGGTACCACAAAGAATGCATCCTCTTATTAACCTACCTACTTGTTCTTGGTCTTCCTTGGTAGCACAATCCATATCCAGTAGTGCCCTGCAAATGCCTAAAAACTATCTTCATTTTTGTCAAATGCTACATTCTCGGTTTTGACATACACTTCTCAACACACCCACTGCATGTACAATGTTCAGTTTGATATTGGCCATTTCATACATTATTATTATAACCACACTAGAATATTGAACACGAAACATGTCCTCTTCCTCTTCCTTTGTCTTAGGACAATGATTTGTAGATAACTTTATTGCTACATAAATAGGTACCTTCATCAATTTACTTTCCTTCATAGTAAACCTTTGCGATATTGTCTTGACATAATTTCTATATTTTACCAAATTTTCCTCTTTGCATGATCTCTTTTAATTCCTATTCCCAAGATAAAATTTGCAACATCAATTTCCTTCATGTAAATTTTAGAGGACAACCGAGTTTTCACTTCTTGGATGATTTTCTTGTCATTTCCAATCAATAACATATCATCTACATACAAGATCAAATAAATCAGATGATCACCAATTAATTTAAAATGAACACAATGAACTAATTTATTCTTTTGAATTCAAGTCCATGTATATCTGTATCAATTTTTGTATATCACATACTAACTTGGTGATTGCTTCAATCCATACAGGGACTTTTTCAACCTGCATACGAACTGCTTCTTTCCCTTCATTGTAAATCCTTTTGGTTGCTTCATATAGATATATTCTTCAAGATTCCCATGTAAGAATGATTTCTTCACATCCATCTATTCTACCTTAAAATCAAAAGCATTAGCAAAAGATAAAAGAACTCTGACAGAAGCTAACTTTGCAATAGGAGAAAAAATAACACCAAAATCAATTCCCGACACCTGTGATTAAACTTTTTCTACTAATCGAGCTTTATATTTCTTCACCTCACCTTTTTTCTTCAAATTCTTCCTAAACACCCGTTTTTTGTTAATGGGTTTTCTTCTAGCCGACAACTCCACTAGACCCAAGCCTCATTAGTGTCCAAGGCTGCCCTTTCTTCAACAATGGACCTTTTTTAGAGTTTTCCATTCTCTGAATCCATTGTCTCCCTAAAAATTCTAGGGTCATCATCAGTAATAAACAAAGAAACATTTGATTGGAAATCAAGTGTATTATACCTTTCTAGTTTCCTTTTTTCCCAAACCAATCTCCTCAAAACCAACATATGTGGTGCTTCTTCTTTCGATCCTTCTTCTTTTGTAGAGTCTAAATCATCATCCTTTAGTTCAAACTCTATCTTCTCTTCTTTCTCTCTTGGTAGGAATTCATGTTTGATAACATCTTTTACTTCTCTAAATACCACATCTCAATTGTGCACAATCTTATTTGTTTTTGGGTTCCAAAACTTGTAACTTTTTAAACTAACTTTGTAACAAAAAAAGATGCAAATTTCAAATTTCTTATCTAATTTAGTATTTTTTTCCTTTGGAACTTGTACACAAGAAACACAACCAAATACCCTAAGATGTGTGAGAAATGGTTTCTTACCAGTCCATCCCACTTGAGGAGTCTTATCATTCAAAGTTGATGAGAGTGATATATTTACCAAGTAACATGCAATATCCATTACCTCTGCCCAATATTCATCAAAAAATGCATGAATGTCCAACACTCTATCCAATCTTGGTCTTCCTTGGTAACACAATCCATATCCAGTAGTGCCATGCAAATGCCTAAAAACTATCTTCATTATTGTCCAATGCTCCATTCTCAGTTTTGACATACACTTCTCAATACTCCCACTGCATGTACAATTATCGGTTTGATATAGGCCATTTCATACATTATTATTATAACCACACTAGCGTATTGAACACGAAACATGTCCTCTTCCTCTTCCTTTGTATCAGGACAATGATTTGTAGATAACTTTATAGCTACAGAAATAGGTACCTTCATCAATTTACTTTCCTTCATATTAAACCTCTGCAATATTGTCTTAGCATAATTTCTCTATTTTACCAAAGTTTCCTCTTTGCATGATCTCTTTTAATTCCTATGCCTAAGATAAAATTTGCAACACTGATGTCCTTCATGTCAAGTTTAGAGGAAAACCGAGTTTTCACTTCTTGGATGATTTTCTTGTCATTTCCAATCAATAACATATCTTATACATACAATATCAAATAAATGAGATGATCACCAACTAATTTAAAATACACACAATGATCTACTTTTCTTCTTGTGAAGTCAATTCTAAGTATATATGTATCATTTTTTTTAAACTACATACTAACTTGGTGATTGCTTCAACCCATATAGTGATCTAAAATAGGTGGCTGACTTGTTTTACTATGCAAGCACCTTCTATTCCATTTAAATAATCTAAGGATTGTGCTCATACATCCTTTTGTGCAACTGACTCCTTGTATCAATTTTATGTGTTTTTGACATGCTTTAGGTGTGAGAAATTATCAATTGTTTTTAGCTGATTAAATGTATCAACAAAAAACATAAATTGCAAAAAAATAACCAGCAACACATAACAGCAAAATAATAAAGGAGTTCACCCTCAACACTTGGGCTACGTCTCCTTGAGCCTCCATCAATGGACTAGGCTCTCTGGGATTAAGATGGTCAAATTCTTTTACAAGATGCTACACAACTCCATTGGTTTTGAAAACTATGACTAATGGGCTCAGAATACCAAAATACCCCTAGATTGATTATTCAATCATCCAAAATGGACCATGGCTCCCTTAGGCATGACCTCTTCTTGTGGTGGCCTTGATGCTTCCTTGGGCTATCCTGTGGAAAAACACCCTTATAAGTCCTCATCTACTTCTAAAACCTGTCTCATCTTTTCCAGAACATGTCAAACATACAAAATACACTATTCATTCACTCAGAATGACCATTGGCTCCCTTGGCTATGCCTCCAACACCAGGTGTCTCTAGGTGCCATGAAATTTCTCTTTGAAAAAACACGCACTTAGAAGTCTCCAATTGCCTCTGAAACTGTACCATTAGCTTCAGAGGTCCAAGATAGTAAAAAATGACTATTCATTTGCTGGAAATGGACTCTGGATGCTTTGGCAATGGCCCTAACACCTGATGGCCCTAACCCTCAAAAATATTCAAACGCACAAAAACACATTGAGATGGCCTTTTCTGCCTCTGCAACCTGATTCAATGGCTTCAGAATGCTCCAATTATTCAAGAATGACTTTCCTTCCCTCAGAATGGTCGAAAATTGAGCCTTCTACACTTTTTCCCAATATCTCCTAGGAAAATTCCACTAACTGTGGAGAACTCCAGTTAATTGGAGTTAAATTAGGGCTGACTGCCAAATTTGGTGCACCCTTATCCGCTCCACCAATAAATCCGTGCATTAAAAGTTATGGTTAGGGTGGTGGCCACATGCATGCCCCCAACTGTTAAGAGGCTTCACAATTAGTGGAAACAACGGAATACAATATTGGAGTTTCATTATATACATACGTGAAGCAACCAACCTCAGATCCCTTTTACAGGACTTCGCAATATCAAACAAATTTGCAACCGTAATACAAGGTACATCGCAGATCAAGAGACATACAATCTCACAGATCGCATGTCGCGGAATATAAAAAATACCCTTAACGTTCAAACAATACAAGTGTCGACGCGAAGTTATGATCGCATCGCCACATCGTAGGATTTAAGATTTCACATATCATAAATTTTAACCCATCACTCTTCGGCTCATCGCACATACAAATCATCACACTTCACAAGTTTAACTTTATACCATTAAAACTTATTGCTTGCGAAATGCGAAGTCGCTTCCCGTGCACTACGATCTCCACCATTGGTTTGGTCCTTGATTCGACGATCCTCGTTATCTCTCCACCTCTTCACTTCCCATCATAGGTTAAAGAATTTAACTTTGGGAAACTCTTTAATGGTAAACTCTGTTATGTGCAATGTGCGATGTTTCTCCACTACGATGAAATCTCTCCCGTTGATCTCCCATTGCTGCTTCTAAGATCTAATCACCACCGTTCAGCCCTCGCTGTTGATTGGATCACGGCCATCCATTCCACCTGCAACATTTTTGTAGTTGTGCAATCCCCAATTCTATATGCAGAGTTCAAGACTCCATGACAGCCACCAATTCAGATCCCACTCTGCTGGTCAATTCAGTTATGACCCTGTTTTGGAAAGTAAACAACAGGCCATAACTCATCATACGAACTCAGAATTTGATGAAATGAGTTGCGTTGGAATCTTAGTGACGAGCTCTAAGCTCTCGTCTTGGTTTGAAGCATTTTTTAGCACTTTGAAATTTTAGCTAATTTTAGGCCTTAATCCAAATTCTGATCACAACTTCCCATTGACGGGCTTTTGGACCCAAAAAAGTTGATAATTATCTTCTTGAGCTTCAACACTGTTCTGCTTTCAAGTTATATCAACTGATTTTACTTGACAAGTCTTTCTTGAAAATTATCTTGACATGCCTAGCATCACAACTGGCTATGTCTCTCAACCACTGTTCTATGGTTGTCGTTGAACCACTTCAACATTGCTGACTGTTGTTGATTGATACATATCCAACTGTACCACATCAATCCCTATGTTCTTGGAAAACAATTTGCCTTCCCACTGAGAATGAAATCCCTCTTGCAACAAAGGCATACAAGCTTCTTCTTGGAAATCCTCTTATCCAAATTAAACTTGCAATATGAGTGAACTCTTGGTGTCAACACAAGAAACCAACTTTTTCTGCAATGGTTGCTAATCACTTTGCATCTCGTCCACTTCTCACTGAATGGACATCAAACTTCCTGCAACATCTTGTCACAAGAACATGAAATATGCAACACAATTGACATAAATCGATATGAAATGTGTTTGACACAATCGACACAAGTCGATAAAAATATGTGCATTACAATCGACACAAGTTGACATTCCAAGATACATATTGACAACACTTATGCATGTATCTATTTACAATGAACTTATTACAAGTCCTCCTTTTACACATACAAAATCTCATGCATATGTACACTCTTCAACTCTTTCTTTCAAGTACAAATAAGTACATAAACCCAAAACATATGAGTGATCATATAAAGAGCTGAAATGAATGATAGATTGCTGCAACATAAATGAGTGACATACCCATATTTTACACCATCTTGGTGAAATTTTGCAAAAAATAAAAATGCCTTCAATTGAACCACATTCACATGCAATCTTGCATCATACAAGTTGTAATAATCTATTGCAACTTGTCATACTTTCAATAGAAATTCATGCATACATAAGGCTGAAATTTGCATCAATGTACAAAGTAAATTCATGCCTTACTTGGTCAAGAAATCGGTCCATTTCTTACCAATCCACTTCAATGGCGATTTTTCCTACTGAACATCCTCTTCTTGTGAATCATATTGACTCACATCGATGATGGAATCTCCTATTCCATTCTCTCCAATATTTTTATCCACTTGCTTCAAATGCTTGGGATGAGTGATTGGATGAAGTGTCCAACATTGGGAAATGAGATGTCCCTTCCTTTGACAATAAGTGGAAATATTTTGCATATTCTGTTCAAGTCGCCTTTGCTTTGATTGTTTCCTGTATGCTATCATTCTCTTCCAGCATCTCGAAACTTGATGGTTATTCAAACCACAATATGAATAAAAACTTTTTCTCCGATGCATGCATGCAGATTTGTCATGCTTAACATAATCATAAAATACATGATTATAGGAAGAATTATACCTTGAATGTTGCTTTGAATGTTCATCTTTTTCACCTTCTTGAGAAGATGAACTTGAAGAGGTTCCAGCTCTCTTTTGAAGACCAACAACAATGTTCATGTCCTTAGAGATGTCAAAACTCTCTTGCTCGCCATAGGCTACGTGTCTACGAGCATCTTGTTGCAACATGGGATTCAAACAATTTCATGATCTTGATTGCAAACTTTGCATGTTTTAGGTTTTTAACTTGCAACAAAAGTCATTCTTGGAACTGTTTCAAGTGCCTTCATGGCTTTAGAACCTTCTCCACAAAATTGTCCATAGCCAAGACCCAAATACTTAGGCCTTTCCTCAACCACAATTGGCTCAACCATGCCTTGTGCATGTTTTCCTAATCCCTTACCTTCATAGACATTTTTATCATCAATTTGGACCCTATTTCTCTAATGTGTTTTTCAAATGAACCTACACATTTATCTTGAGAGGAAATTGAAGAAAAATTTGAGTTATTTACCTCTTATTCAAGCACATTCTTGGCTAAGGCTTCTTTGGCATCATGGAGTTGAATCTCCATCTCGTGCATCTTTTGAAGAAGTTCTTGCTTCTCTTTCTTCATGGAAACCAATTTCTCTTGAAGTTCATTGCTCTCCCTTATGCCCAACTTGTTAGTGTCAGCCTTTGCAGCGTTCCTCCAGTGATCAACATGCTCTTACAAAGTGATTTTAAGGTGTCAAGGTCAAATTTTGTCATTTCAGTGAGTCTTCAAGCAAAATTTGGTCATTAGGTATTAGGTCTAGGGTTTGCTTTTACTCCTGTCAAAGTTGTCCAAATGTTGGTCCATGTCACCATTCGGCTGAGTGTACCATCATTCATAGGGTTTTCATCATCATGTCAAGTTCCAATGGGTCATTTTACACCCTGTTCATGCTTCAGTTGTGCCTAGGTAAGGTTCATTTCCCTCTCCTAGGGTTTTGAAGGTAATTTCTCTTGGATGGTCAACTCATCATCAAAACTTGTATCCTGATGTTCATACATCTTCCCCTATCCTTAATGTACCTTATTAAACACTTCCCATCACTAAGATCCCCCAAATTCCTCATTTTTGCACAAACCCTAGTTTCTTGCTACAACTTGGCAATTTTCTAGGCTAGGCCTGTGTTTTTCCCTTTTGGACCCCTTCCCCTCACTCAATTTCTGATATTCCACTTTCCTCTGCTTCCTAACATCCCTCCCTACTTCCCAAAATTTTCTCAAGAATTTAGAAGCCCCTTATCCCCTTCATTTCGCCTCATTTCGAAAAATCCCTTGTTCCACACATCGGGATAGGTTTCACTCAAATGATGTTTCTGAGCAATAAAAAATGCATTTGGGAAAAATGAGAGAGGTTTTTGTCAAAAACAGGCCAAGGAAGAAAAAAATCCTTCACTTTTTACACAGGTGTCATCGTTTTAGAGAAATGTAAAAAATACCGTTGCCTCAGGAGAATTGATGCACCTCTGAAATGACCTTGGGAAAATCAAGATTTCTCCTAGCTTGGTTGGCCAAATGACTTTCTTGATGAGTCAAATGATAATGAGACACAAATATATTTCCAATGAGCTATCATGAGTTCAATTTGGAGTTGAGGAAGACCTTCAAACGTTGACTGCAACAGCACTTTTCCTTGAGGCAACCTCATTTTGCACATTTTGACCAGTCTTGGGAGATTTAATTTTTGACAGGGTAAATGAACTCCAAATTGAAAAATTCCAGTTGGGTTGGAAAGTAGACTCAAATATATTTCCAACGAGCTATCCCGTGCCCAATTTGGACACTGGGAAGGTCTCCAAAAGTCTCCTGCAAAATGGCGCGGCGCATAGAGATGGCGCGATGCATTGGGCTAGGGTTTGGAGTGTAAATTTATAATTGGCGCGGCGCATAGAGATGGCGCAGCGTATTGGGCCAAAAAGCCTGAAATCCATTCAAATATTCCACCAAAGCTCTCAAATTTCTAAATTCTTCATTTCCCAACTAATTTAACATCTCCATATTGCCAAGGTATGAGTTTCCATCAGTGTTTATGGTGTTTCAATAGGTGAAGAAAATTCAAACCCTATTTTCTTGCTCAAGAATTGTTTCCTTAGGGTTTAGAGTTTGGTTCTTATGCCATAAATCCCTCACTCTTTCATTCCCTCAATCATTTTCTCCCTTTCTTTACATTCTCATCTACCCATTCCACATTTCCCATATCCCTAATCAACTAACCCTAAATCCCTAATCCCATTATCCCAAACCATAGTCAAATATCCCCAAAACCATAATTGCCATCCCAACCCTAGATATTATCCCCTATCCCCTTTCATTCCCAAAATCATTTATTCCTAAGCCCATCTCCTATCCCTAAGTTATTTCATTTCCTATTAATCTCCCTTTCCCATTTCACTTGTAAAACTTCACAAACCCCAAGTTTCCTAAAAATCAAGTTGTTGTCCCTACACCTCAATTATCACTTGATTGAACCCCATTTCCCTACTGCCCTATTTCCCCATAGTCCTTCCCACACTACCATACATTTGGCACTTGGAGACATAAACATCAAGTCTTCATTTCTCATTTTCAACCAACCAAACATACATTTGGCATAGACTTGCAAACACTATGACAGACACAAATTCATCTTATGACCAAGACAGTGATTCTACCACCGATTTAAATGTACCAAGGAGAAAAGAAGCTATTGGCGAAAGAAAACATGGATAAGAACATGTTGTGGCGCATGAAGAACCACTATTGGGCCCGCACACATGTTTGTAAAGCAAAAATCAAGATCCTGAAAGCGAGGCTGAGAAAGGCACTGAGGAGGCGCAAAAGGCATGATTGACTCCAAATATTGGCCGAAGCTTCTTTGGCTGATCATGGTACTTGATGAGGGACCTTCAGTCCAAATTTCAAGGAATTTGGAGAAAATTTTGTCATTTTTGAATTATTTTGGTAACAAAACAGGTTTTTCTGCCCGACGCGTAGCGCCACCTTGCGCGCACTTACGATTGGGAGATCTTCTGGAGGAAAACTTGGTATTTCTGGAGTTTTTATGAAAATTTATGCATGCTCAGGAATGGCCTAAGGATTTCATCAAGTTCTGGGTGGCTTAAAGGGTCAAAAACACCTTGAAAATGGCCTTTCTGCCACTTTTTGCTCACACAGGAACCAGTCTTGGTAAATTGAACGTTTGGAGGGGAAAATGGAAACCAAATCCAGAAATTCCACTTGGGTTGGAAAGTAGACAGGCAGGGCTTTCCAAAAAGATATCATGAGCTCAATTTGGACTTCAGGAAGTTCCTCAAAAACATCTCCAAACTTTTGCTACGCATAGAGATTTTGGGCGCGACGCATAGAGGATTTTGGCCTATTTTTCACTCCACAGCTCAGAATTTCGCCTATTTTTGGCCAGTTTTACTTTTTGATGTAACTCTTGATCTATATTGATGTAATTTCATAACCATGATGTAATTTTGGCACATTTTTACTTGTTCTAGGAGATTCATTCACCAAAAGGTGAAATGTGAGTGAATGGATCAATTTCCTAGCATATAGAGGCAAGTTGTTTCATGGCCTATTTTCTAGTTCCTAGTTTAGATATGGTTGAAACAGCTCCTAGAATGATGAGATCGACCCCTAGAGGCATGGGAATGGGTTAGGCTTGTCTATATGATGTATTTTCTCAGTCATTTTCAGGGTTGGACATTTGGGATTGCATAGCACTTCATTGTACATTCATTCTGCAATTTTGGCAAAGGAATAGACCAGGGTTTGCAGCCCTCTTTGGGATCCTTGTGGCTCTGTGTTTTGATGGTGTTTTTATTCATGTATTTTTAAGTTCATTGATTTTTTTGTGCACCATTTTCATTCTCCTTTCTTCTTAAATTAAGCAAATCAGTGTTAAAGGTAGAATTCAATAGCTTGCTTTGCTCTGCCTTTAGTTTCGCTTAATTTTACATGTTTTCATCTGTTTGAGGAGAACTCTTGAGACCCTCTTTCCCTCTTCAGCTTCCCACCAGTCTGATCCATCCATTCAATCAATCTAAAGCATCAAAACACTTTCCTTCCTCACCCCAATCAGAACTCTGCAAAAACTAGGCCTTATCCCCGCACCCAAAACTGCCTTTCCCTTTGATCCAACAAAAACCCCCAAAATCAACCTCAAACTCCTTCATTTATATACCTAGCCTAAAATTAGCTTTTGTTTCAGTCATATCAAGCCCTATTGATTAATTTTCACTGAGATTGACCCAGAGAGAGCCCTCTCTTGTTCTGGTAGGGCTAGCTACCAGACTGAGCGTGGTTTGATGTTACCCTGAACTCTGCCTTCCTTCAGCCTGAGGTAGATTTAGGCGATAACATAGTGGTGACCATACTGGGGAAAAAAGATTGCTTTCTTGTTAGTGTTATTCATTTTATAGATTACAGACGGAGCCTGAAGTTAGCCAGGTGGCCTTCGAAACGCTCTTGCTTTGCATTAGCGAAAGTAGATAAACGCTGCTTCAGTCAATCTCCGGTATAGTTTTATAAACGTAACATCTAACTTGAAAATTTCCCCAGTACATGTATCAAGTTAGATCTGATGGTTGATGGTGGACAACGATCAGACACCGCAAGGCTGAAATCATTCACCTAGCGATTCTAAATTAGTTTCAAGATCAGCTCCAAGGATTCCAATGGAGGATGAACCTGATTAGCAAAAACATGAAAGGACAATATGGAAAGATCAGGTATTCAAGTTGGAATTTCATCCAAGACATTTTGTTCTTTGTCATAAATTATTTCTTCTCTTTTCCCGAGAATGTCAAGAAGGCTTTGCAAAGTATATTGTATTTGAGAAAAGATCCTCGGCCTGCATTTGATTCCTTCCCTTTGAAGATTGTAAATACCAAAGAGTTGCATGCTTTTGAGCTTGATCAAGACCTTTCTTCCGAATCTTGTGATGACCATCTTCAAACTGATGAACCTCAAGAGACCAAGACTGATTCTGCAGCATTTGTACATAACCCTATACCTTGTAAAATTCCAGATCGATACAAGCCTCTGATTTTACCTCCTATATCCCATGCTTTCCCTAAAAATCATGACCTATATCTACCAAGATTTGATGGTGAACACGACAACATCACTGCTGAGAGACATGTTCTGAATTTTGAGTCTTTTCTTGACCTTTTTGAAGTTGATGAAGAGGATGTCAGTATTAGGATTTTTGCTCTTTCTTTTCAAGGCCAAGTGAAGAGTTGGTTCAAAACCTTGCCTGATGCGAGCATCTCAGATTTCCAGCAGTTCGTCGAAGTTTTCCTCGACAGGTGGGTGGTCAGACAGAACCTTTTCTTGATTATAGAAGAGTATAACCAGCTGAAAAGACTGCCAGGGGAGACAGTACAACAGTTTTCTGCCAGATTTAACCAAGTATATTTTTCAATGCCAACTGATATAAGACCTTCTCCTAGATCTGCTCTCTTGCACTACCCGGGTGCCTTTGATCCAGAAATGGAGTTTCAGTTGAGAGAATTGAATCTTGCAACAATTCAAGAAATGCAGAACAGTGCAGTAAATGTAGAGGCTCATTTGCTGATCTGAAGAGCAAGGTTGAAGGAAGAAGAAATGAAAAACATAGATCCGGAGAAATCGATATCTTTAGAGGTAAAGCTTGACATGTTGGTAAGTGCAGTGGAAGAGATGATGCAAAAGAACACCACAAGGAATGAGTATAGCGTTCAAACCCATGGCTCGATGATTGAAGAAAAACAAGTTGCTGATCCAAAACATTTTGTTTCTTATCCCAGTTCTCATAGTGATTGCTTTATAGATCATCTTGAAGAAGAGAGAGCTATTGATATGACATGTATGCTTGATGATGTGTTTTATACTGATGCTTTGCCTTAGTTTGATCAGTACGATGATGATTATGTTCTCCAAACAGAAGCTAATCTTGCAGACAAATCAACAGCTAGTTTGTGGAAGGAGGAAGTTCACTTTCAGCAGCTCGAGTACAGTGATCAACCGATGCATATCAGCTATGACAATGATGAGGAAAGTGCAGAAAATTTTGAAGTAAGTGAAGGATATTTGCCTTTTTGTTTTGATTCGTTTCAGTTCATCAGAGATAACTTCCATGCAATCAGAAATCAACTGTCAACAAGTCTTGATTTGGACCATCTTGAGGGCAATAAAAACCTTGTTCAAGACTTCTCATATCCAGATTTGCAGCCCCCGAATGCCATTGATTGTCAAGTTGCAGATGAAGACTTGGAAGCTGGCACATATGATCAAATGATACAAGATGATTCCATACCATTTTGTTTTGAATCATTTCAGTTTTTGAAGGGTAAATTGCATAGTAAATCTTCAAATGAGCAGCTTGTAGAAAATCATGTAATCTCATCGGAACCAATAGAAAATGGGTTGCAGCAGTCTTTTCAAGTTTTTCACGATCCAATAGCTGATGTGTTGGATGATGTCTGCAGTCAAAGTCCTTCTCCATTGACTATATGTAAGCTTGAAACATGTACTGATACAAACTTGATCCGACAGCCGGTTTCTTTGTCATTTTTAGCAGGAGTCTTGTCACAAAGCTCAAAAAAAAATTTGCATTCATGGTATGAGGAGAAGAAAAGTAATCCATTGGATGAGCTAAGTCCCAGTGTGCATGAACTTCAAGATCCTTATGTAGTGTTTTTGGAGGCGGATAGAGAATCCATAGTATTCAACGGATCTGTTCACAAGTTTTCATGGGAGTTGCCTTTCAATAGTTCTCTCTTGTTGTTCATAAACGAGCACTTGCGGAGAATCCAAACAGCAGCTACAATACTTACATGGTTGCATTGGTTGTTTCATTTCACTTGATCAGGTGATGAATGGAACAATTAGAGTAGGTTGTATTGAATAAGCTCTACTTTGAGCATCTTTTCTAGTTTTTCAGTTGTGTTTAAGTATCAAGTCAGTTTTTAGTTGAGTGAGAGTCATTTTGTGTCATCAATTCATCAGTTTTCAGTCATGCATTTCAGCTTGAGTTTTTGACTCCATTGCCCAATGGATGAAGGCACTGTCTGCTTTCCAAAGATCTGTAGTTCTTGGCACCTCCAAGGAGCTACCATCCCCATTGGAGCCAATGTTAGTGTCAGTCTTTGCAGCCTTCCTCCAGTGATCAAACATGCTCTTACAAAGTGATTTTAAGATGTCAAGGTCAAATTTTGTCATTTCAGTGAGTATTCAAGTAAAATTTGGTCACTAGGTATTAGGTCTAGGGTTATTTGCAGAAAATGCAACAAGATAATGGAGCTTAGTGAAATGAAGTCGCCTTCACTAAGTGGGCCCGCAGGCTATTTTTGGCGCAAAGTCTATTTTTAGACTATGTCTATTTTTAGACATATGGATCATGGTCTATGAGTTGCGGGATGCTATTTATGGATGATTGGTCAAGTTGGTAAAAATATATGGACCTCTATTTTTAGACATTGGACGGTTTCTATTTTTAGACTGCCGGGCTAAAAATAGAACAGTCAAATATTATTAACCCTTAATAATATTTAGACTATAAACATTATCTTATCCTCCTGGAGCACTTCGGTTTGATGCTTGGATGTGGAACATGCAGCTGATAGAAGGAAATACGCTTTTCCTAAGGGTTAGTTGAGCTATTGCATGGTTGAATTCAGTTAGAACTCATGTGGCAGAGTTTGGTGGAGTTGATGAGACAGTTGGTGGAGTTGTGTTTTGTTTAACTTAGTTGAACTAGTTGTATTTAGTCTAACTGAAAAATACACTAGTGATGAGTGGTGTGAATTAATTATTAATTAATTCACTAATTATTAACTCATAAATCAACTAATGAACACATCAGTTAACTGCAATGCATGGATAGTTCAGTGGAGACCAGTGTTAGAGGTGGGTGAAAGGGTGTGATTGACTATCAGTTGTGACCATTGATTGTGCATGAGATTTGCACACACTTTGATGGAGATTTCCAATGAGGATTGCGCAGTTGGAGCTAGTGGGATTCGAACTTGGATCTCACTCATTACTCACTTGGATTGCGCAGTAGAGGCAGGCATACTTGTGGAGGAGATTTGAACGCCTGTCTTGTTCAAATCTCATATAGTTTGTGTGTAACTTTTTGGAGATAGTACTGAGTACTTGTGAGGAGTATTGTGCTATGTATTGTTACATGTTCTCTATCATTATAATATACAGATAGTTGGGGGTTTTCAGCTATTTCTTTCCCCATTACATCCTGTGTTGATATGTGTGCTTGATTATGTTTTAATGAGCGCATGTGACTGCTTTCTATTTCCGCATATTGATGATCAATTGTAGAAGAGGTTATGTATTATGCATTAAGCTTAAATAGTGTGTAATCAGGATAATCTCGGTGAATAATTCAGCTATTATTCAAATTTCTACATGGTATCGGAGTAGAATTGATCATCGGATCTATTACAGTGATTACAATTATTTTCGGTAGACAGAGTCTGTAACGGGCCAGGTAGCCTCTGGATCCATCCTTTCTTTGAAAGGTGATATATCCAGTAAATTCCCTTACAGTCGATCTCTGTGCTAGAAATACTTTGTTCTCACAGATCCAGAAGCAGCTGAGTTTTGAGCTTGGAATTCGAATTTGCAGCAGAATTTGGAATTCGAAATTTGCAGCAGTTTTCTTGGTGCCAGAGTTGAAATGTCTTTCAACGGATTGCGACTGGAATATGCCCTTGAGGGAAGTTCAAATTATGTTGCATGGAAGGACTGGATGGAGGCGGTATTAGATGATAACGGGTTGAAGGAGTTCATAGAAGCTGAGATCCCAAAGCCTACTGATGCTGCTCAAGTTGAGGCTTGGCAAAAGAAGATGGAAAAATGTCGAAGGATTCTGTTGGAGGGCGTGAAGGATCACATTGTATCCAGCATGCATGGAAAATATTCTCCATACTTGATGTGGAAAGCATTGACAGATTTATTCCAAAGCAAGAGCGACCAGAGGAAGTTGGCGCTCAAGGATAAACTCAGACACATAAAGATGGAGAAAGGCGACAGTATGCCGAAGTACCTCACGAAGTTCATCCAATGCAGGGATGAGCTGGGAAGTGTGGGGGTGACTGTCGATGATGAGAAATTGGTGAGCTTGGCTCTCCTTGGTCTTCCGAAGAGTTGGCATGCCTATCAGGATTATGTCAATGGTCGGGAGAAATTGCCAGGATGGGAGCGACTTTGGTCGGATCTTGTGCAAGAGGAGATAAGGCGGAATACCAGAGACGGATCTTCATCAAAGGCATCTGATGAAGAAAATTGCGCTTTGGATGCCAAAGCAAAGAAGGGGAAGAGCAAGAAAGCTTCTCATTCCGGTGCGAAAGGCAAGAAGCAAGACATGTCCAAGGTGAAGTGCTTTCACTGTCACCAGCACGGACATTATGCCACAAATTGTCCGCAGAAGAAGAAAAATAAGCAGGCTGCTAGATCTGCAGCGGGAGAGGCCTTAGCCTTGTAGTTTGAGATGGATTTTTCACTGATCGCATGCTTGGTCTCAAGTGTGATGGGATTAGTATGGTTCTTGGACAGTGGTGCGTCTTTTCACATGGCAGGAGATCGAGATTTGTTTTCAGATCTGGATGAGAAAGATCTTGGAGTGCACATCGAGATGGGAGATGATGGTAGACATAGTGCGACCGGTATCGGTACCATTTCCTTTGAGAGGGAGTCTGGTAAACCCTTCGTATTGAAGGAAGTGATGCATGTTCCAGGATTGAAGAAGAATCTGATCTCTGTGGCGATGTTAGAAGACAAGGGGTACGATGTTGTCTTCAGCGAAGGAAAGGCTTTCCTGCGCAGTAAGACAACTGGAGAAACCCGAAAGATAGGGGTTCGAATCAAGAACCTTTATCAGTTGCAAGTAGATGGCTGTGCAGCAATGGCATGCAAGGCGGAAGGAGTGGTGAGCCGGGATGATGGCGAGCTGTGGCACCGGAGATTGGGCCACCTTCACCATGGCGCTTTGAAGATACTGCAGCAGATTTCTACTGGGCTTCCTAAGGGCACTCTTGCACAGTCAGATCAGTGCAAGGGGTGTACCTTGGGAAAATTTGTGAAAGCCACCTTTCACGAGAAGGATAGTCGCGCCACGACGATTCTTGAGAGAATTCACACAGACGTGTGTGGACCTTTCTCAGTAGCTTCGACAGCAAATCACAGGTACTATGTGATCTTTGTTGATGATTTTTCTCGGAAGTGCTGGATCTTCTTCATGCAGAAGAAGAGCGAGACATACTCAAAGTTCTGTGAGTTCAAGGCGCTGGTTGAGAAGGAATCGGGGAAGCATGTGAAGGCTCTTAGGAGCGACAATGGTGGTGAATTCATCTCTGCTGAATTCAAGGAATTTTGCAGCGTAGAAGGAATTCGGAGAGAGCTCATAGCACCTCATAACCCATAGCAGAAAGGGGTTGCTGAGCGGAAGAACAGAACGATCGTGGGTGCTGCACGGGCGATGTTGCATGATCAGGGCCTACCCCTTCACTTGTGGGCGGAGGCATGCAATACTGCAGTATATGTGCAGAACCATTGTCCTCACAAGATACTTGGCATGAGTACACCGGAGGAGGCATTTTCTGGTAAGAGACCTGATATTTCCCATTTGAGGATTTTTGGTTCACCTGTCTACTTGCATGTGACGAAGGATGCCAGGAAGAAGCTGGATCCGACCGCAGAGGTTGGGATATTTGTGGGGTACACTGATACGCCCCACAACTATCGTGTGTATTTTCCAGACAGTCGCAAGACTATTGTGCGATGGGATATCAAATTTCAGGAGGAGAAAGCCATGCAGTGTTCGCTTGAGAGGGAGCCACACTTGCATGCAGATGAGGAGCTATTAGTTCCTAAGGATGAGCTTCAGGATGTGGATCAGCCACAAGAAGAAGTTCATGGAGTGGAAGAGACCACTCATGCAGTGCCAACCATCAGAGGGCGCAAGCGCACTACAGAAGCTGAGCGACTGGCTCAAGATGCAGAGAAGGTTGTAGGACCACCTACAACACAACGCAGACAGAGACAGTCACCAGACCGGTACACTGGATACATGGCTCTTGTGAGAAAATGTGTCATGACAAAGTCATCCTCTTTCTAGGAAGCTGTGGAGGACCACGCATGGGTAGATGCCATGGTGGAAGAGTATGATTCTATTGTCAGAAACAGTGCATGGGAGATTGTTCCGCGACCAGAGGGGAAATCAGTGGTGGGTTCGAGATGGATCTACAAAGTGAAGCAGGCAGCTGACGGGAGTGTGGAGAAGTACAAGGCAAGATTTTTTGCCTGAGGCTTTTCATAGATTGAGGGGATCGATTATGAGGAGACCTTTGCACCTGTCGCAAGGTATTCTTCCATACGAATGATTCTTGCTCTCTCAGCGCAGATGGGGTGGCACATTCATCAGATGGATGTGAAGACTGCGTTCCTCAACGGAGTCATTGAGGAGGAGGTGTACATAGAGCAGCCTGAAGGTTTCGAGATCTTCAGCAGCGAGTCGCATGTGTGCAGGCTCAAGAGAGCGCTGTATGGGTTGAAACAAGCACCTTGTGCTTGGTACACACGGATAGACAGTTATTTCACCGGACTTGGATTCTCCAAGAGTGAGGCGGATCCTAACCTGTACCAGATTTTGGTGGAGGGGAAGTTGCTGATCATTGTACTGTATGTAGATGATCTGATTTTGACGGGTGATGAGGTGTTGATACTTTCATGCAAGGAGGATCTTGCTAGAGAGTTTGAGATGAAGGACTTGGGCCTCCTTCATTATTTCCTGGGATTGGAAATTTGGCAGCGCAATGATGGACTATTTGTTTCTCAGGGTAAGTATGCCCGGGAAATACTGGAGAAGTTCAACATGCATGGCTGCAAGCCTGTTGATACTCCTCTTCCTGGAGGTTGGAGGAAGGAGGATGCTACTTCAGCGGAGGTAGTGGATGCCACTGTTTATCGGCAGTTGGTGGGGTCGCTTATGTATCTGGTCAATACACGACCCGATATATGCTATGCTATTAACCAGCTTTCGCAAGCTATGGTTAAGCCTACCAAGCTCTTCTGGAAGGCAGGAAAGCATGTATTGCATTATCTTAGAGGCACATCGGGATATGGCTTGTGGTACAGACAGGAGGATGAGGTGAAGCTTTGTGGCTTCACGGATGCAGATTGGGCAGGGAGCCCAACGGACAAAAAGAGCACATCTGGAGGGATCTTTAGTATCGGGTCGACAGCAGTTTCTTGGTACAGCAGGAAGCAGAGATCCGTGGCACTCAGTTCAGCAGAGGCTGAGTATATGGCAGCAAGCTTGGCTGCATGCGAGGCCATATGGATGAGGAAGATTCTGGTCGAGTTGTTCGGGTCACACTTGGAGCCTACTGTGATTTATTGTGATAACCAGAGTTGCATTAAACTCTCGGCTAATCCAGTATTTCATGATAGATCCAAACACATCGACATCAAGTACCATCATATCAGAGATTGTGTGCAGCGGAGAATCATGTTACTTTCATATATTCCCACGGAGGATCAGGATGCTGACATCTTGACGAAGGCGCTCACCAGGAGAAAATTCGAATACCACAGAGGCAGGATAGGGGTTGCAGATAATCCATATATTATTGAGAGGGAGTGTTGAAAATGCAACAAGATGATGGAGCTTAGTGAAATGAAGTCGCCTTCACTAAGTGGGCCCGCAGGCTATTTTTGGCGCAAAGTCTATTTTTATACTATGTCTATTTTTAGACATATGGATCATGGTCTATGAGTTGCAGGATGCTATTTATGGATGATTGGTCGAGTTGGTAAAAATAGATGGACCTCTATTTTTAGACATTGGGCGGTTTCTATTTTTAGACTGCCGGGCTAAAAATAGAGCAGTCAAATATTATTAACCCTTAATAATATTTAGACTATAAACATTATCTTATCCTCTTGGAGCACTTCAGTTTGATGCTTGGATGTGGCACATACAGCTGACAGAAGGAAATACGCTTTTCCTAAGGGTTAGTTGAGCTATTGCATGGTTGACTTCAGTTAGAACTCATGTGGCAGAGTTTGGTGGAGTTGATGAGACAGTTGGTGGAGTTGTGTTCGGTTTAACTTAGTTGAACTAGTTGTATTTAGTCTAACTAAAAAATACACTATTGATGAGTGGTGTGAATTAATTATTAATTAATTCACTAATTATTAACTCATAAATCAACTAAAGAACACATCAGTTAACTGCAATGCATGGACAGTTCAGTGGAGACCAGTGTTAGAGGTGGGTGAAAGGGTGAGTCTACTATCAGTTGTGACTATTGGTTGTGCATGAGATTTGCACACACTTTGATGGAGATTGCCAATGAGGATTGCGCAGTTGGAGCTAGTGGGATTCGAACTTGGATCTCATCATTAATCAACTTGGATTGTGCAGTAGAGGCAGGCAGACTTGTGGAGGAGATTTGAACCCAGGACTTGTTCAAATCTCAGTTAGTTTGTGTGTAACTTTTGGAGATAGTACTGAGTACTTGTGAGGAGTATTGTGCTATGTATTGTTACATGTTCTCTATCATTATAATATACAGATAGTTGGGGGTTTTCAGCTATTTCTTTCCCCATTACATCCTATGTTGATATGTGTTCTTGATTATGTTTTAATGAGCGCATGCGACTGCTTTCTATTTCCGCATATTGATGATCAATTGTAGAAGAGGTTATGTATTATGCATGAAGCTTAAATAGTGTGTAATTAGGATAATCTCGATGAATAATTCAGAAAATTATTCAAATTTCTACACAATTATGAATACCACTTCAATCCATGATTTTCATTCCACCTATCCCCGTGTCCATCCATATCATCCGAAACTCCACTCAACACTCACAAAACATTATATCCACACATGGACACTCAGAAAAGTTTGTTGCGAGTGGAAAACCAATACAATCTAGATTCCAAAACCCATCCACGATGAGCCAGGATGACCTTCAGTGATGGTCAACAACCAGATTATTTAATTTTATTTAGGTAGTAGCACATCGAGAAAAGGAATTTCATAATTATTTTTCTATAGATTGTGAACAAAAACCACAAAAAATCCTTGCACTCATTGTAGACCACGACCAATTGCTCCAGGACAAGCACAACCTTCAAAATCAATTGGAGCAAATTACTGAAAAATTTCAAGGATTGTGGCCTTCCATCTCAGATGTGGTGTCCAATGCCCCGAAAGAATTTGTTGCCTACACAATGGTAGAATGTGTTGAAGCCTCGAAATTCCATTGCAACAACATGGGGGAAAATCACCCGGTCCAGACCTTAGATCAAGTCCTTTTCTGTTTGGTGTAGTGGCTCCGACTGGGGATAAAGGGACTGGTTTTCCAATAAGGATAATGAGGGTGTGTTTGTTTATAACTTTTAAATGGAAAAATGATTTAATCTATCATATGCACTGAATTAATATATATTCTACTATATACCCAGGAGTATTCATTCTTTAATGCGATCTAGAAGGATATCTTTCAACAGTTGGTTATGAAGATTATTCAATAGTTGAAAGAGATGAAAATTATATAAAAATAATTATCTTGAAAAGCTAGTTTAATCAAAATAAGTGTGAGATATATATCACCTTCATAATTTTGATATATATGAAATAAGTAATCATAGATAAATGTCAGTACAAAAGTGCATTTAACATTTATTTATGATAACAAATTTCATATATAATACAGATAAAATATGACAGTCAATTTACGAAGTAAAACTTAACATAATGTGTAGAAATACCATATATATACGAGGATCTACTCATTCAAACCAATAGTAGTATTCTTCTCATCTTCACGTAAAATAAATTCAATGACTACAAAAGTGCAACTTCAGTTAAACAACTTCAATATCAAATGAAAATAGAATATATTCCATTTATTAATCAAGGAATTCACAAACATACAAAAGTGCATACATTTGCAAATGTTTTTTGACAAATATTTTGACCCTTCTCTAAATGCATGAGAAGGGTTTAAATACTAAACCGAATAGGTAAAAAATATATTATTACATAGTAATTTGAGGATATTTCAAACAACCTTCCTCGTAATAAGTAAAGTAAACACCAATCTAGAAATAAAGATAAAAATATGCTTAAGTGGGTTGATATTCTTTTGTCATTTGATCACCGAGGTGGAAAATATCCACCATCGGCTTCAACTGAGCTGGCTGTGTGATCCCGGATCTGACCTGTCCTTTAAACATGACATTTGAAAGTATTGGAAACGTTTTCCTAGTGGAATCAATTAAGGATTATAGAGTCATGCACTGATGATGTGGTTTGATTAGAAAGTTCTAGTAATTTTCTTGATCTAACTTGGTTATCTTCTTGATATCTTCTTCGTATGTCTCTATGATTTCCTTCCACCGTGTTTCCAATATTTTGAGCTTTGGGATCACTTCGACAGTATATTCTTTGATAATTTCATCATTGATAAGTTGTCCATTAATAGACTCGATGACCTCATTTGTTAGATTTTCTACCTTTGATGTTGCCTTCTCTGCCTCTATTAATAGCATTTCCTAGTCTTCAAATAAAATATCTTTGTGAAAGTTATCAATTTTTGGGAGATCAGCTTCCTATCCTATATCAGATTCTTTCCATAGGATGAATTCAGAAATTTTGTTTTGGATATTTTCACATTCTAGTCTTTGTTTCGCCACTTGTTGAATCAAAACTTTACTCGTTTCAAGATATGAATTGGTAGCTGAGATTTGCTGACAAAAATTTTCTTGCTGCCGCTTCAATTTTGCATTCCATTCAAGTTCCTCTTTTACAAATTTTCCTATTTGAGGCTAGCTTTTAAGCTTATCCATCACTGCCTCTATCAGTGTATCCTTCTCAGAAATCTGTACTTGATGATGTAAATTTAATATTTCAAATTATTTCTAGAGCTGGGAAATTTTCATCTCAATTTTCTTATTGGCATTAGGATTTTCTTGTTCCAATTGTCTTTCTAATTCTTGAACTTTATATTCTTTTTTTTTTAGCAGAAGTTTCACTTGTGCTGCTTAATCAGTTGTGGAAGTTGCATATGCACCTGCAAATTGTGAAAGTTTGGTAAGATGTTCTGTAGGATTGGAAAAAGAGTTTTTCTAGACAACATCTACTGATTCATTACTAAGAGGTTTCATTTTTTCATCAACTCTTCTTATTTTCCTCCTCTGTACTAAAAATTTGTGATTTGGGCTGTAGAAAACATCTAGTGGAGGTATTTCCTCAATATTTAAAATGATTTCTTCTGTGGGGTAGGTTGGAATGATCTCTCGTTCCTGAACCTCTGGTACCTACTAAAGTTCCATTGTTGTTTCTACTATATTCTGAGTTTTCTCAGGAGTTTGAAAACCTTCTGATCCTTCCGGATTAGAATTTGGTGGTGCCTCTAGTGCTTTAGTAAAATTTGTCAATTCTGTCTTTAAATTTCGTACTTTAGGTTTCACTGTTTTCTCAGGTGTATTTTGTGTTAGTCTCTTATATTCTACTTTATCAGTAGATGAATATAGATTTTATACAATCTGCTGAAAATAACATTCCCTGACTATCATTTATTTTCAAAAATCTCACTGCCTTCATTATTTTCCATTTAACCTATTCACTATATCTCACTTTACCTATTCAGATTATCCTCATGCTCTGAAAAACCCATGTTTGAACGCCTAATCCCCCCAATTACTACCCTTTTCCCCTTCCTAAAACCCCACTCTCACTGCTAAAAACCACACTTTTACTTTCCCCTTCTCTCATCCAAAACAATGCCAAAACCCTTTTTTACATTTGTTTTGAAATAAATCTTATTCATGATCCACTCTTTTTCAATAAACCCTGTTTATTTAAAAAAGACCTGACCACATTGTATTGAGCACCCTGAATCCTTTTTTATTAAATCCTCGCTCTAAAAACCCTACTCCCTTGCTCTCATATAAACTTATCCCTCACCCTTTAAGTAGTTCTACTCTTAATATACTCAAGCCCCACCTTTTTTTCAAACTCCTGCACTCCATTCAAATCCCAACCCCGATTTATATTTACTCACCGCTTCATTTATTTTACCTGACCCCACCTCCCGAAACCTACCCACGGTCAATGTCACTTGACCACTGTCTGATCTACTCTGTCAAATCTGATGTCCTGCATGCCTTTTTGCAAACCTAAATGCACGATGGATAAAACCTTGGAGGCGTTGTGAAGTGGGTGGTTTGCGTGCCCATCCTTTCCGCGATGTGCCGCTCCTGCGTCATATCGAATCCCCCCTACCAAATACTGCTAACTACCTAAGCCCTATGCAATAAAATAGAAACCATCTTCCCACCTATCACAAAAACCATTGACCCCCGTTCAAACATCTTAAGGCCCCGAATCTCTACAATAAGCCCTGATCTGCCATAAAACCCTTGAAATGCGTATAAAAGACCTAGAAGGCCATAACCAAACGCAAAGATCGAAAACCTCCATTACTCAGACTCTATCCGCAACTCAGGTTTTATTAATAAATTGTTTTTATTTTGCAGGCACCGTACATGGCCGAAAATGCATAATTTTCATTTCTAAGTCCAAGAATTATTAAATCAGGTTCTATGGGTGACGATCTAGAAGCTTTATTCATTAAAATTCTTTGGAGTGCAAGAAAAAGAAAAATTAGCGGTGGGTTATGATCAATAAGGATCATATGATGACTACCGGGGTAGCGATTTTTCATCAAAGGATAGAATATGGTAAAAGGAGAGTTTCACAATGACTGCGCAAACAAATGAAAACATAATTACAGAACAGTAAAAGGTAAAAAGGATTAAAGGATTAATCAAATATTGAAGATAAAAGACAGGGTTAGAAGACATAATTAAAGACAAATCACAAATAAGAGATGATTAAGGGAGAGATTACAATTACTCAAAGCAGTCAAAGAGAAATCAAAGATAAAAACATATTAAAGGAATCAAACATAGTAATCAAGAGAAGAACAAATCAAGATTAAATGACAAATCAAAAGTAAATCAACGAAGAAGACAAATCCAAATGACAAGGCCAGTCAGTCTTTACTTCTTCCAAACCTCATTTGGCCACCTAAAACCTAATTTTTCTAAAGGAAGCTACCTTAGTTAATAATTCAGCCAGAGACATTTTAAAACAACTCATAAGTTATTGTAAAATTTAATGATAAAGGAAAATAGTCAAAAATAATTTAAATTTAACTCAACAATTAATTGAAAAGTTATTATTATAGAAAGTCAGTCAGTGATATTTTGGCATTGGGCCTTGCATGGTCTCAAAGGTAAAAATTACATTTACTCTGTAATAACTACAGTCTGAAACCATAGATTAGGATCACCTCCTCAATTTCAGTTAAATACTGTATGCATTGTTCATTATTATTGTTGGTTGGTTAGTTGATGGGTTGATTGCTAGGCTGGATTTTGATCAGACTCTGAGTTGCAGAGACTATTGCACTGGAGCATTGTAACTATTTTTTACATAAGTAATAAAAGCACATTCACAGGATTCTTGGGCTATTTTAATGGTGATGTTATCCCTCTTTGTCATTTTTTTCCTTTGTTTACCATATTTTACATCATTTCTCTGATAACAGAACTGAAATTTTAGATTAAGATATTCTGTGTGGGCACCTTAACTCTCTCTGTTACTTTTATCTAAATGTTTTCTTCTGCAAGGTCTGATTAAATAATTCAGAGGTGTCCTTCTCTTTAGCCCCACTTATCTTGTTGCCTTGAGGTTTACTTAGTAGAGTTCGGTCAAAGGATTCAAAGGTGTCCTACTCTTTGGTTTTGCTTAAACTCTTATCTTAAAGGCCTTGTTTGAAGTTTAGTTAAATAATTCAGGGGTGTCCTGCTCTTTAATTTCACTGAAATTTTATCTTGAATTTTTTCTTTGTATGAAAGTAATAGCTAAAGAATTCAGGGGTGTCCTGCTCTTTTGGATTACTGGATTTTTATCTTAAAGGTTTTCTTAGTAAATTTTGATTAAATAATTTAGGGGTGTCCTGCTCTTTAGTTTCTCTTAAATAGTTATCTCAAAGGATTTTCTTGTTGAAGTATAGTTAAAGGATTCTTAATTTACTTTTAGTTTTACTAAATTCACAACTTGCTATCATTTCATATTTTATCTAACCTAAAAAGATCCACTTGATATAGTTAGCTTGCCCTATGAAATCCCTTGCAGAGTTAATGTACAATTAAAACATTTTATGACTCCATAGCCCAATGGTTTAAGCTTCCCACAGTCTATCTGTTCAATCTACAATCAATCAATAAATCAATAAATCAATAAATCAATCAAACAAAACAAACACACCCAAAACTTCATAACTAGCCTAAAATCAGAAAACATAAGCATACAGATAAATAAACTAAACATAAACATAGAGAGAGTCCTCTCTAAGCCTAGGCTGGCTATGTCCTCAGACTCCAAAGTTGTTTGATATGGTTGCCTACTACTTGTTCTTTCCATTCTTGCAAATTACGGGGAGCCAACATAGTGGCGACCATACTAGGGAATTAACCTGAGTTTGTAAAAAAACTTAATATTTCCTCAATAACTCAGAAAACCCCATTCAAATTTAGATGACTCAAGTGTTAGCCAAGAATGGTATCTGTTTGCTGGTGGTGGACAACACCCAGCCTCAAGACAGTTAAAATCATCCACCTGGTGACTCCAAAGCTCTCAGTAAGCCTAAAAGACTCCATTGGTAGAAGAATCTAGACTGGATGTAAAGATGCAGTGATCATTTTATGATTGACAATATGGATACAAGGATACAATGAAGGTATGCTCGAATGCATAGAGATAACATTCTTGGATTCCCACACAAAATTCCTTAGGTAAATTGGGATGAAAATCTTCCTATTTTTTATGATAAAGAAAACTATAATGCTTTGCTACATCTCATCAAATTTCATATACACTCATGGAGGTTGAAGGTTGAATGGCATGAAGATCGCCTCATGAAGATGTTCATACTAACATTATAAGGGAAAGAAAGAGAATGGTATGAAGGTTTGAGACCTGGTGGTTTGTCTTCTTTAAAAGAGTTCTACAAGGTGTTTAATGAGCATTATAAAGAATATTCTCCATCTTTATCATTGGCTAACAATTGTTGTGATTAGTCTGAAGATCTCAGATAATACCTTATAAATATTGATGAATATTTGAGAAATTGGCATCTTGAGGATCTATTAGAGGCAATCCATGAATTTCATGCTAAGTTAACTATCATGAAAGAAATTAGGAAATAAAAGAAGATCCAAAAAATCTCTTTGAAGGGACAAATGATGAGTCATCTACTCTCTTGTGTGAGGTTCAATAAGACATTCTACCTTATGATCATTCACAAGAGAAAGAGAAAAAATGTGGTTCTATCCAAGGAAAAGGGAAAATGCATCCTCCTTTAATCGAAGAAGAAATCAATCATATTCTAAGCATGCAACCAGCCTCTAAAATTTTATGCAAAGAAATTATTTCTATCTGTTCTACTGCTGGTTTATGTATTTAAATTTTTACTCATGAAGAAAAAAAAGAACAGACTGATACTGATGCTGTACTGCCTTCTCGAGAAAACCTATTACCAGAAAATGCTCCTACTCCTCAGAATGATGACTTTCTGACAGAATTCAATCCACTTAATCAGAGCATATCAAGTTTTCTTAAAGACAACATAGTAGTATATAATGAAGCTACCAAGTTAGATGATCATGAAGAGGGGGAAGAGGTTCTTTCTCAAAAGAATTCCGAGCACACCAAAGTGGAGCAAGGAATAGTCCTAAATGAAGCTGATTATTCAAAACCTCAGACCTAGTTATTGTTCCAAGACCCCTTTGCAGGTTTATTGGATACATCTAAAGAAGGAATGTGTTATACCAGGAACTGTTTGTTGCATAGCTTAAAGAAAATTTTGAGCACTACTGTTCAGGAGTAGGAAAAATGGGAGTGGCATTTTTATTTTTTCATCACACTCAAGGAGCTGAACAAAAATAAATCATGCAGTCATTTACTTGATTGGTTGCATTGGAGAAGGGAGTTTACTTAGTGAGAATATGCCTTCAAATTAGATTAGGATAGGTAGGTGTGAAAATAGTCTCAATACTATGAGAATCTTCTCAGTGTTAAGTTTTCTTCACTATATTTTATATTGCTGAAACAAAAATATCAGAAAATTGATACAAAAAGAAAGAAAGAAAAGAAGAAAAGAGGGTAGATAGAAATAAAGAAGGTAAGCCCCATACCAAAAAAAAAAAAAAAAAATTAATATTTCTGAAAGTGTGTAAGTCCAAATGCCACTAATTTTGAAAAATCTTGTTCAGTCATATAGCCTAATCATGATTGTACAAATTTTGAATTTTTGCTGATAAGTTAGAAAATGAAAAATTTCCAAACTGTTTAAACATGGCTTATTAGTAGGTAGATGAAAAATAACATTGGTTCTAAAACCTAAATATGAAACCAATGGTAAAAGTGAGGGATTAGTGATAAATGAAATATTCAAAGGCCAAAACCCTCAGTTTTTAGTTTACTTTTTGCAAAATAATATTGTGTGCAGCTTGTCTAAAAATGCCACAATTCATGATGATCAAACTGCTTAATCTTGATTCATTCATGCTTTAAATGTCATGTTGATAGATAGTGAATAAGAATCTATAAAAATTTTTAATATTGAAAGATAAGTAGTTAGGTAGAGAATAAAAGAGCTCATCAAACTAATCTGAGCCTTTGGAAGTTACAAGGTTAGAAAATAGATAGTTTTCTTTCAAAAGAAAAATGATGTCAAGGGTTTGAAAGTTTAAATGCACCTCCAAAATGAAGAAAAAATATAGACTAGATGATGGTGTCGTTGCATAATTCGAGAGAAAGAAACAGACAGAGAATTACAGAGGTTTTGTGGTGACTTGATTCACCAAAATTCTACACACAATATCAGTTCAACAGTTATACACAAGACAATGTTCAATCACCTCACAATCAAACAAATTTCCTCACAAATAACGACTCAAGACAATTAGATAATTAACGGGAACTGAAATTCATTTAACTGGAAGAAATTGTTAATACACAGATTTTATTGCAGGAATCTCTCTCTTCCCCCTACTCAATGCATTCGAGGAATACAACTTATATACATCAATATATGACTCTTCGGTTCCTTTAAGATGACCGTTCTAGAAATCAAAGGTCTAATTACAACTTATTCAAATAACTGAACTGACAGATGGATCAAATCAAACTATTCGACTTCTACCAATCCTAACTAATCTAAATAAAAACAGTCAGCTGAGGTATTGACACCTAGCTGTTACAATTCAAGGATTTCGAACCCTCCTAGCCACAACATGTGGAAAAAACTCCTACATTGCTGGCTAGTGTCTAATGCCCCTGCATCATCTACCCACTGCTATCAACAAAGAAAAAGAAGTGGAGTTAAGCAAGTTAGTGGAACAAGCTAGAATCATAAACATACTAGATAGAGAAATAGCATGCATATATAAACTAAATTTAAACTAAAACTAAAAAAATAAAAAAAGGATCTGAATAGAGTCAAACATCTACAATAATACGAATGGTGGCTCTTCGACCCCTCTTATTGAGTGCTAGTAGGAAATAAGGATGAAAATTTAACCCTCTTGCCAAAGGGCCCCTAGAACATGGGTTCTAAGTCCTGATGCAAAGATGTTTTTACTCCCAAGCTTGCCTCGGTGCAAATTCTCTCTCTCTGTACTGTGGTGGAATGAACTTGTTAGATGGCCAACAATCAAATCCCATCTATATTCAGCTCTGGATCACACACTGCTGGTATTACTTGGGCATTTCTGGCCAGCATAACAATTTGCTCACCAATTATTCATCTCATGGTGGCCTTATATAGGAGAATTAAAATCCTTCTTACCTCTCTTGGTACGTTGTGGATGGTGACCCAAGAGAGGGGGATGATTCCTTTGTGCGGTACAAATATCCCATTGTGTGTTCACTTGATGTTTAAGGAGGCTTTGGTGGTTTTCCTTAGGTGGCTTCAAGTGAGGAATCACTATCCAAGAGTGTGCTTTGTATGGTCCCGGAAAGTGACATTTCACCACTCCTAGGATTGCATGTATTTCAGGTCATAATGCGTGAAAAGGTGATATTCACGAAGGATAATGTGCGCAAAATCATTTATGACTTGCTAAAATTTGATTTTTCCTCAGACCTTAGAGATTTTTAAGTACTTTCCAGATTCTGTAATGTCTTCCAGCCCTGTAAATCCTTTTTCTTGACATTAAATAATGTCATCCTCTGCTTGTAAGATTTTCCAGTGTTAACAATTTACCCATAATGTGTGAGGTCTAGGAAGAACTATATATAGCTTAAATAAGTTATAGTTATTTTCTGTATATCATGCGTCGAGAGAGAGAGAGAGAGAGACTTGCGTGAAGCTTGGAATTGGAAGCACCCTGCACTGGTTCCAAGAATGACCATGTCCTATGGGACCCCTACAAGAAAATATAATACAATATATATACAAATTTTCTACAAGGCGGGCATGTCCAATGCTCGTGATGCCGTGGCTAGTTAAAAAAATCTATTTGACAGATACATGTTCTGTTTTTGTCACTAATATGGTAGTGATCTATTGGTTACTGACGATGACTGTTGACGCCCTTTGAGGTGTTTTTTCTTTGAAAATAGGTGGAGCGTGGTGCCCATATGTGTAAAATTGGTATGGCATATAGCTGCGCATTGTACGTATAGGCACTGGTTGGGGCCTTCCTATGTAAGCATTGCTGAAAGAGACGCTTATGAAGGCATGGGTCTTCGATGAATTTAATCAAAGTGAAATGGTTGTAAGGTATGATACCATCTTGACATGAAAGCTTTTGTTGTAGTCGAATTTCAGGACGATCGATGACATCTGTGGAAAATGATGTCTCCCATAGTGCCACCCGAGGATGCCCTTTTTATGGAGAGGGTTAATCCAAGGTACCGCTTCCTTTTTGGAAAATAGTTGTTAAAGTCGAAAAAAAGGAAGCCTAAATCGAACTAGGGGTAACTGAAATGAGGAGTTAGGGACCTAGATGTGCTGGGTTTAACATAGGCATTTTGGTGAGGGGTGACTGTAAACTAATGATGGGGATTCAGTGGCCCAAGGTCGAAGTGTACTAAGGAGCTTGGTGGCAGTCATAAATATTTTTTATGGGGAAATCACTGGAGTTGGTAGGACTTCCAGGATGGGTATGAACTGACTGTGAATGTCATGGTGGCTTGTGCGTGGGGGTGTGATACTCCAACCGAGGGTGTTTAGGGACTGCTGCCATGGTGGAAAATATGAATGAGAGGGTGGGGGACATAGTGCATCGTTTGTGATCTTTGTACACTTACCAAAAGGATAAAATAATGAGGTTTGGTTTGTGCAAAACACAAAGACGAGTGCCCCAAAACATGAAATTGTTCACTCATTGATGTTGTGAGGAAGGTATTTTGCTGAGGGTATGGGCCCCATTGGTTGGTCTCATGTGTGGGGTTGATGAAGTGGATGAAAAAGTATCGCATATGGTATTATGTTGGTGGAGGTATGGTGGGCCAAATGCGAGGTGCAGTAGTGCAGTTTTGATCTTCTTACACAACGTGGTCATATGGGAAGGGGGTTTTAGTTTGTATGGTAAAACTTCACGTTATGCATGGTGGATGGATGGGCATGAGGTGCTTCCTAGACTAAAGTGGTATGGTCATGGCGTCACTTTTTCTATGATATATGGTCTACTGTGGGTGACGAGTGCCATGGAAGGGAGGCTCTATCGACCAACGAGGATGTTTATCATGTGCAGGGTGAGGTGATGATAAACACAGTTGGATATGAGGACCCTCTGGTTTATTTCTGATGGAGAAATGATGTCAAGATATGCAAAGTTTATTGGGACTCTATCATGCTAGGGGTAGAATGATACTTTCTCTAAAAATTTCATTAGATGGAGTTGTGTATGGTTTGTGAGCTTTTCCTGCAAAAACAACTACCTCAAGTGAAAGCATCTTCTTTTATCAAATATTATTGAAAGTCATGAGATTTTTTTAAAAAAAGAATATGAGAGGGGGCATACCTACCGGCACTAAAAATTTATTTTTTTCGGGAGTGTGAATGTGTGGCATCTCCTCAGGGCATTATGGAGTGTTGATCACAATGCTGCTTTCGGTCTGGTAATCAGATTCTCTAAGCTCTAGTTTTCCATTGGGAGTTGTTACTTGGCTCCTAGTTTTGATTTCAGTTCGGGTTTCCCCCAGAATGAGATCACAAGGGGCATTGGTGGTTACTGTCCCCTATCTAGGATCTCCCCTTTCGTTTTTTCCTCAGCTGCTTTTTACATCATTTGTAGGATTGTCATAATTCTCCTGGTTCTATGGTTGCTAATGAGCCCAGGAAGGGTTGCACAAGATTGACTGGTGCCTCACATTGTGCTAGTGGTCTATTCTGTGTGGGGAATGGGGGATATCGGTGTCCTTGTCCCTGGTTGGTATATGAGTGCTGGGGTGACTTTCATGATAGCTAGGTTGTGGTATGTTTTGAGTAGAATCATATGAGTATCCAGGGTATTGATTACTATTGCCTAGGTGTCCTTGGGCCAAAGACCCGATTTAACCGCCTGTGGAATAGAGATGCATGGTACTACTACTGCCTATGTGATCTTGGGAGAAAGACCTGATCAAATCGTCTGCAGAATCGATGCACATGGTAGTACTACTGCCTAGGTGATCTTGTGTCAAAGACCCGATCAAGCTGTCTACATAATCTATCTACCTGGTAACTCTCTGAGTATCATGGGTGTTACTGCTGCCTATGAGAACTTGGGTCAAAGACCTGATCAAGCCATCTGCAGAATCTACATACCTGGTAACTCTCTGAATATCATGGGTGTTACTTCTGCCTAGGAGATCCAAGTTCAAAGACCCGATAGAGACGTCTACAGATACTACCTACCTGGTAACTCTCTGAGTATCATGGGTGTTACTGATGCCTAGGAGATCTTGGCTCAAAAACCTAATCAAGGCATCTACAGAATCTACCTACCTAGCAACTCTCTAATTACTATGGGTGCTAATGATTCCTATGTGATCTTTGGTCAAAGATCTGTATCAAATCGTCTGCAATAGACAACACACCTGGTAACTCCCCGAATATAGAGTACTGATGCCTAGGTGAGCTTAGGTCAAAGACTCGATCAAACCATCTGTAGCAATCGACGCACATGATAACTCAAGAGGATGAGACAACCAGGTTCCCTTGTCCTTGGTTGGTGTATGTTGTTTTGGGGGGAGGAGGGACAAATGGCTGTCTTTCTGGTGACTGTCATTCCTCGTGATAGTACGTAGATGGCAATGAACATGTTAATAATCTGAAGACGGGTGGAGGATCCTTGAGAGTATTTCAATGGTACATGCAAGACATCACTATATCGTGATCTCTCGCAATGATGGGTATAGTGCCCGTAGTTGCCGCAGAGAGTGCATGCGTGATTGGTATGAAATGCTTTGCCTTTACCTTTGGTGGTAGGTCTTTCTTCATAACGCATCACAATTTCGTCTTACAGCCGAGGAGTGGTTTTTGACCATCCAGCTCCGTATAGATATGGGTAGGGTGACCTATTATATCACATATGGCACCGTGATCACCAATTTTTCAATGGGAAGTTCCCTTGGAGGGGTGGTTTTCACCATTTCTTGGATGAGTGGGGCCTCTTCGAGACTTAGGGGCTTCAATATTGTGGCAGTGACATGAGTGGCTCCTATTCTTGCTAGGGGAATGAGGTACCAAACTGGTATTTCCAATGATATGTTTGGTAATACCAATGTTGCCAAAACCTGTTGGGAGACGAAACCAGCTGGGGGGTAGAGGAAAGGGGTTTGGGAGGCAGTGTAGGCTAGAGAGGCTGCTATGGCCAATGACTCGGTGCCATTACTACTTGTGTCTGTGTCCTGACTAGCTTCTGCGCTTGATGTGGACATCTTGCACACCGGAGCTGCTGTGACATTGGGCAATGACTCAGGGATTATGGGAGGATCTCCTAAGAATGACCCTAGAACGAACGATAGTTTGAACTGACCGAGGCCATATTACTGGTACCATGAGAGAGAATTCGAGGATTTATCTACATAGGGTAGAATTACATTAGTGTTTTTTAGGGGTCGCTTCTTGATATGCGTCAATTGGTATACAGTAATGATGCGGTCCTCATGGGGAGGCATCATGATGTGAAAGACAGAAGAGGCTATGGCAGACATGGCATACATATAACTCTTCCCAAGGAGTATATTCTAGTCTAGGTGAGTGTCCAAGACTTCAATGTCTATGTGGACTATCTTTCCGGCTAAGCAGATCAGGACATTTTGGTAGAGGCTGATGGGGGTTGATGGACGATCGTCGTATGCTCTAAGCGTAATGACTGAGGGTTTTAGTTTGGGAGATCCTAACTTCTGCCAAATTTTTTTGGACATGATGCACGTGGATGCACCCTCGTTTATGACACATCAGTGAATTGTGATATTTTGGACCGACACTGGTATCTGGAAGGTGACCATGGAAGGAAGCCTAGGGGTGGCTTTGTCTAATTCAAAAGCCATTAGGCGCGTATCGGTAGGGTCGATAACACCCAACGTGGAAATTAGGGCTTTCCGTTGTTTTTGGAATGACTGCAATACTTCCAAAGCTGACTTAGCAGTGGGAGATTGTGCTAAATCGTCCAAGATACTATAATTATGGGCCTCTTTGGAGTAGTTTCCTGCTTGCCTATTGGGTCCCTTCGCCATTTTTGGCAATGGTTCTATAGGCATCTTTGAAATGTTCAAAGGTGCAGTCGGTGCACTGGTACTTTCCCTCGACGTATTGGTGTCTGGTG
>JAXQQM020081028.1:0-27499 GCA_034641835.2 Pinus albicaulis
TCCCAAGAAATCCATTTATTACACCATTGGTTAGTTTTTTGTCTTCCTATATTCTTTATCAACCTCTTCTAGTGATTCTTGAAATGTGGATACTTAAATCCTTCCTAAAAATTTGAGCTCTAAAACAAGAAGACATACAAGGTCATTTTCAGTCATTCCTCTATCCAATTATAAAAACCAAGTGAATATTTCTACATATTGATTTCTGTCCCATAAACTGTACAATATAGGTGGAGTTTCCTCGCCCTAAGCGAGATGTTTAACAAACATAATAATAGAGAAACAATTAGTGATGTCACCAAAAGATGTAGCCTCTTCAAGGTATCATATCCTCTCATCAAGGTCAAGAATCTATTCACCAAAAATGTCTTATGGAAATGATGGTTTAAGAAACAAAACCAGATAAAAACCTTCAGTGAGAACAACAAAATCTAAAACCTCTTGAAGGTCTTCAATCTGCTTGTAAAGTTAAATTGTGTCTTGATCAAGTCCAACAACAAAGAAACATTTAGTGACAACACCAAAATCTACAACTTCTTCAACGTCTTCTAAACCATCTTCAAAGTCAATATTTTGTGCATCAAATTCCTTAGCAAGGTCATCAATGGAGTCATCAAAACTACTATTTCAAACTTCAATGCCAAAAATAAGTCAAAATAATTCAATTTCTCCTCCAAAACCTTCTTCTCTGAGCAAAGCTAGCATGATGTCGTCGAGAAATTCAGTAATTGCACAAGGAAATTCTATCAAGTTAAAACAAATCCTTTTCATCCATATTTAATGCCTACTTTTTCAGGTGGAACACCTCCAAATTTAAGGACCACAATGCCATAAAATACAACTTTACCTAATAGGTGTAGACCTAGAACCCCCAACTTTGCGTGACATGTACAATTGAAGATCTTATGGTAAGCAGTGTGAGAAGAGAGTCATGGTCACTGAGTTGAGCAAGAGAAATAGTTTGGTATGACAACCTTACTTGTGATAGGTCTAGCTAGCGGACTACCAAACTACATGGTAATGGCATTCAAAATGTGAAAATTCCCATTTCACTTAGAAATAAGATGGTAGAGGAAGGTATAGATGAAAGGAGATATCCATCTATGGTAAAGAAATCAAATAGTTCTATCAATTCCACCTTGCAACTCTAAGAGACATTGAATTAAATTTCATCTCAAGACAGGGCTTTGGGAGGACACTCTCAAATCCAACCTTCGTTATGGCTTTGAAACACATGGTAAGTATTGACTCAGCAACCTTATTTTCATAATTATTTCTAGCATGGACCTTAATGTCATAGCCTTCTTTTACCTAAAATGAATGCAAATTTCCTTGCAATTTGGCTTGCAACATTCATAATTCATGCTCATGGAACATGATTGTGTTGCAATTGTGATAACATCTGCTGTATGTAGAAGCTAATAAAAAATGATCGAAAATGACATTTTTGCTCTGTTTTTTTGAAGATTTAAGGAAAATTACACCAAGTAGCTTCCAACCTCATATGACCATCATGTCAAACTATCTCAGGATATTGTCCAAGTAAGAGCCACTTAAGCAAGCAATCTAGTATACATGACTCCAATTTCAATTATCAGAAATGACAATTCTAAGTATGGTGCAAACATTGCTCCAGATCCTCAATGGGGCATGTTTGATGACAATAATTTGGGGAGTGAGAGAGGGAGATGGTAGGAGAAAAAATTCAAGGAATCCACTGGAAATTGAAAAATATATAACTAATAAGGTGAAGACACTTTGTAACCTAAGAGAGAAACCTGTTAGGAAATGGGTGAAGTTGGTACTACACACCCAATTGGATAACCTCGAGGAGAAAACATTTCTCCCACTTTATTTGTTGGCATAACCTAGTAAGTGTTATTCACTAGCATGTATTTTGTAAAGGCCTTGACCTAGTTCCAATTCAACTCCATCCACCAAGTTGTAGAGGATTCCAAGCCTAATTTCATGAAAAGTAAGTTGGGGATGATCACATTGACCTGCTTGATGACGTGTCTATGAAGATTAACTACCTTGAACTATTTTTTTGCGTAGGGAAAGAGACACATTCCCATGTCTGAGCATGAAAACATTCTTTGATATTGTTAATGCCTCTAGTGTTTACTTCTACAAGTTCTATAGGCAAAGTCTATAAAGGGCCAGGTAGCCTCTGGATCTCATATTTTATGAAAAGTGACATATCTAGTAAATGCCCCTATAGTCCATCTATGGAATGGATCTAAATAGAAGTTCTTCATTTTAAAATATTCATAAAACACAACAACTTTAAGGTAAAATATGTACATGTGTCATTTCTCCCACAAACTAAAGTGTATAAGTGGTAAATTTTATACCAAGTGTGCTCCCACCATGTAAAGCGCAATTTGGTGAACTTATCATTTTTATAATTTCTTTTTCGATTAAATTTAGTTTCACACATCAATTATTGCTTTGGAAGTTGTATTCTACATAATTTGTGTACACTAAATTACAAATTCATTTTCTGAAATCTATTTTGTGTAAATGTTGACCAATAGATATATATCATGGAGGATGAACGAAGAAGATCAACCGAATCCCATATGGAGGTTCAGGGATCGGGGGATGTTCATGGTATTTAAATACAATCTTAAATATCCATACATGTGTGTACATATGGAATTGATTTTTTATTAAATTTGTGAGTTAAATTAGTTGTTAATAAGTTTCATATTTTAATTTTTAGGAGGTAAGAGGAGAAGGCTTTCTACTCCATCCATGGAGCGTGCCCATGGTTCAATCGGTCGAGGTATGGTTCACGCAATTTAATCAATGAATATGTATATGTATTTATATGTACACATGAATGTATTTTTCAATTGATTATAAATTCGTATTTGTTTATGAAGTTTCTCCCTCATCTCGAGAGGTTGGTGGTGGTTTAAATCCACCTAGAGGGCCATCAATGAGTGGTAGCAGGTTGCGTGAAGGGGGTGATATTTATTCCCTCGAAGGCCAATCAACGGCTGCTGGTTCTCAACAGGGTCATTTTGGGTCTGGTTCTCAGCAAGGTCATTCTAGGTCTGGTTCTCAGCAGGGTCATGTTGGAGAAGATGCTAACCAACAACGTCAAGGTTACCATCAATTTCAATATTTTTTCATTAAATTTGAACAACTTTTTTTACACGTGTTTTTTCTAATATACGAAATTTTATATATATTGATGCAGAGGCCGAAAAGGTTCGAACTAGTGGTCAAAATAGACGCAGGGCATCCCGCTACATTCAAGAAGAAGGTTTTCAACCCAGCACAACTTATCCGGCCGAGATTACTAATATACCATGGGAAACCAACATGGCGGAATGCACCTTACAAAGGTGTGAAAGATTTCATGCAAAATTGCAAAGAGATCTCGTGGCTTTGTCTCTACCTACTGAGAGTTGACAAAGCCTTGAAATAGTTACACATTCATTGGGTGAAATGGTAAATGTGTACAAAAATCTTGGACCAATGACTGATTCATTTGTAGAAATGATGAGAAAGAGAAAAGAAACAGTAATGGGTCCAGATAAATGGGAGGACGTAAAACAAAAAGTTACAAAAGAAGTAGCCAAGTCAATGGTTAATTACAAGGAAGGGCCAAAAAGAAAAATGTTGATGGTGCAATATTTCAAGCACCCAGACATAGCTCGTTATTTGTATGATAGGCACCTTGCAGCCTATGGAAGGCTCCCATGGAACGATGAGGTTCCTGTTTATTTTGCACAAATGTTTTATGCATAATTTTTTTTGGGTATGAAACCCAACTACAATGACCTTCCGTCATAATTTTTTGGCCCAGGGAAAGGTCGATTATATGACCGTAAGGGTGCTAAGCGAGATGTGGAGTTGCCTCGCCCTAAGCCGCCATTGGTGAGTCGACCGTTTCGGGTCGAAACTCTGTGATCAGAGATGGATGCGACTTCTCAAATAAGTCGAGAAGCAAGGGATGTTATGATCGAAAATGTTCATAGCGGATTGGGTGGAGTTGATCTTTGTTTAAATCGACAAAGAGCATGTGAAAATTCACGTGCCAATTTTGTGTATTGTACAGATGAGGAGATTGACAACATGAATGTTGAAGATCTCCGAATATATGAAAAAAATTGTCGCAATGGTTTGCAAGACCTAATTTTTCATGAGGAAGAGGGCACCGGAATGGTATGTGTTAGTGACCTTAGGGTTTGAAAATATTTTAACATACATATACATGTGTGCAATTTGTAATAAATACATGTGTATGTACATGTATACATTTATTTGTATGTGTACATTAATCTAACAAAAACGTATGATTATATGTTAAAACACAATTTGCAGTTCTCACATATGATGCGTGGCGAAAATGTTAATATCACGTTCGGGACCTCTGGTTCAAACAATGCAAATGGGTCTGACCATCAAGATATGTTGGCAAATGTTAGTGTTTTTTAAGTGACTTTAAAATAAATAATTGTGCACACATGTACATGTATGTATATATATAATTTGATAAAATGTTTTAACAGATAACGATTCCTTCCGATGTTTTTGGGATGGCAGTACCTTCTTCTTCCTTGGGAGATGTACCTTCTACTTCCTTGGGAGATGAGCCACAAGTATGGACAAATTTTCACAAGTTTAAAAGTTATATATATATATATTCTACCTCAAAAAGTTCCATTAAAAATTGAGATATATATATATATATATATATAGAGAGAGAGAGAGAGAGAGAGAGATCTATATTTTGAGTTATTTAAAATTTTTTGAATTTAGGTTCCTATAGAAGATTTCTTTAATCCGCGGACTCTAGCGACGGAGATAGGAACATCCACAACATTTGAACAAGTTGTCTTTAGTTCCTTTTTTTAATATTATTGAAAATAAGTTTATATATGTACACATGCATTTTCATTTGAAAGTTTTTAATATATATATATATATATATATATATATAACTGTACATGTATATTGTACAGTTTACCACTGCACATGTTCCTATGGGAGAACCTGTTCATCAAATGGAGAGGGAACCTTATGAGGTATTGCATGATTTTTTTGTTATATTTTGTTTTTTACATGAAGTTCTAGATATATATATTCTCATTCATTTTTAAAACATCAAATTTTAATGTTCAAGTACATGTGCATTATGTATGTAGGTTTCCCATGATGCTTCACATGATAGGGCGCGGATTGAGACCCTGATAGGAAAGACGCTAGATCCGTCTCTATTTGATGGACATGATTTGTAGATTTGATTTCAAGATTTAGATGGTCTTAAAATTTGTTAAACTTGATACATTTTGATACTTGTGAGATCTACAATTTTTGGACATATTTTATTACATTGTTAATATAATTTGTTTTATTTAATTTTTGGATGGTTTTAGTACTTTTGGGATGTGAATGTGAAGTAATGTTGTCATCTATAAATTAATGTTTTCATATGAACTACAATTGGCATGCTATGTAATGACATACATGTTATAATTTGTTTTGTTTTTAAAATTTAAGTTTTGGATGCTTGGGGTACATTTGGCATGTGAAGTAATGTTGTGATCTATAATTTTTTGTTAAATTAAAAGTTAAAAGTTTTGGATGGTTTCAATCTACATTTGGCATGTGATATAATGTTAAATGTTTTTATTGGATAGTTGAATTATAATTGGCATGGCATGTGAAATTTTTAAAACTCAAGTTTTGGATGGTTTCAATCTACATTTTGCATGTGATATTTAATGAACTTTAAATGTTTAATGTTTTAATGTTGCACGATATATAATCAAAAGGTTTTTAAAACTTAAAGTTTTGGATGGTTTCAATCTACATTTGGCACATGTGGTATATAATTTGTTAAACGTTTCTATTAGATTTAGTTGAACTATAATTGGCATGGCATGTGAAGTAACGAGATATATAATAAAAAAAAAATTTAAACTCAAGTTTTGAATGGTTTCAATCTACATTTCACATGTGATGTTTAATGTTTTAATGTTGCACGATATATTATCAAAAGTTTTTAAAATTTTAAAGTTTTGGATGGTTTTAATCTACATTTGGCACATGCGGTATATAATGTTAAATGTTTCTATTGGATAGTTGTTCAGTATAATTGGCATGGCATGTCAAGTAATGTTGCACAAATCCCTTTTGGATGGTTGAAGTACATTTGGAATTTTAAGATTGCTTTTGATATCTACATGTAGTCTTGTTTGAATGAAAAATTTTCCTATAGGAAGAACATAGCTTTTCAATGCAACTAACCATGTATCAATTGAGCTCTGATTGAAAAAAGAGTTTAAAGAAGTAGATATATGTACAAATTATCCATTTAATTTTGATTGGAAATATAAGTCTAGTACATATATATTTTTGTTGAATTTGGGTCAATGTCGTTAATGCACTCAAATAGGTAGCCTTGTCGATTTATTTACATTGTGGAAACTTTTTACCAGAAAATCCAACTAGTTTTTCATCAATGCACATAGACAAACTACTTGGAACAATTAATTGCATTCTAGAACATATCTAGATCCAATACAAGTAACATTTTTCATCAACGCACATTGAACATATCCGACCATTGGACAAACAAATTTTGTACTAGATTTTCAATCAGGAATAGAGATGTGGGTCAAATCCCACCAAAAGTCGGAGAAGTGCTCCGAGTCTCTTGTCTGAAAGGAATTTTCATACAAAAATATACTGCAGATGATTTATTTACATTGTGTCCATACTTTTTACTAGAAAATCAAACTAGTTTTTCATCAATGCACATAGAAAAACTAGTTCCAGTTAATTTCATTCTAGAACATATATATTGAGTACGTAAATAATTTTTCATCAATGCACATAGTAAAACTAGAACAATTAATTTCATTCTAGAACACACACACACACACACACACACACACACACACATATATATATATCATTTTTCATCAATGCACATGTATAGAAAAGCTACTCTCAATTGATACTAGAGCACGTGCTTGTACCCAAACAATTTGTACATGTGCAAACACTTGCACAAATAACATAAGCAGCTCAATTTTTAGTTGAGTACTGGAAGTTCTAAAACATATTTAATCCAAAGAGAACAAATTGTTGGAAAATTCACTCAAAAAAATTCTAATGGAATTCCATCTTCAATAATCCGTTCATGATCGGATTTTGACATTTTCCATCTCTTAATTTTCGATTTTTTCTTCGATTGAACTTCTATCAACTTTATGCATGCTGTACACACCAAGTGACTATATTGACAACTTATGGAATCAGGTTCATAGTCTTCAAAGTAAACAAAATCTCCACTTTGATGAGTTTTTCTGAAAAAGTAACCTTTCAGTAGAATAGACCCTCTGTCATATTGAAATCCGTGATCATTATAGTTTTGTAATAATTTCATTTTTCGTTCAGTGCAACGCATAAAATAATACTTCACATTTTCATCATTGTCAATAGGTGCAATTACAACAAAAACATCTCCTGCATAATAAAATAAACTTAACAAAATTATACATATTTAAATTTATTTCTAAATATTTAAATCATTAGAAAGTAATTCAAATGTTACCTTCTCTAACAAGATCAGAAACTCGATCACCATCGGATGATATTGTAGTTTCCTCTGATTGAATTTCTTCAAACATTGCAACAGACATTTTTCCCTTTGTATTTAGCTCTGTATGTTTCCAATCGTTCACATACATTTTTTTTTCACAGACGTCATTGGATTTTGTGTTGTCTATGCAAACATCACAAAAACAAGAATATTTTCTTTTATCCAATGCAAACACATTTGTGGACAACTTTGTTTGAATTGAATGCAATTTTCGAGTCCCTTTTATTGTTTCAACGTCATTTCCAATTGATCTATCTACGTCTTTGATTCCAATATGCCAGAAAAACCTTTATATGGAAAATTAGAAGAAGAATTTGTAAATATGATATCAAAATACAATCAAAGATAATCATTGCATGATAAATGTACAATGTTTAAAATTAGATTTCCAATATAAATTAAATTGAACGTACCTTCGCACTTCCCTTGATGGGTTAGTTTCATGGCTTAGAGCAGCGATGCACCATTGAACAACTTCTTCAGCGTTCACAAGTCAGCTTGCAGAGTGGTTCATTTGATATCTTCGAAGTGCTCGTTTTATGCATGCTCCTGCACCGTCATGTTCTCCTTTTCCATGGCCAGTCTCAAAGAAATTCCAACAATGTTTAATGCAGGTTTTCTTATGAAGACAACACAACTAAAAGAATGATCGTGCAGATTTGAATTGACCTGCGCATCCGTCTGACCATATCCAATGTTCATTGAATGTTATTCCACGATTTTTCAATGAATCATAAATTTTTCCAAAACAATGTTGTACAAAACATGTATCATGTGTACGATCGCCACTGATATAAAAGTGATATTCTTTAATGATATGTCGATTTTCACTCGTGCTTTCTATATGATCGACATTTTGTTCAGCATGTCTATATAGAATATGGACGAGCATGGAGACTTGGTCAGAATGATAGTATTCACTCTGAATTTCTTTTTGTGGAACAAATGTGTAGTTTTCCGCAAAATCAATCACTGACAAAATGGTCCCTGGTGGAAAAACTTCACGAGATTTTTTGAATTGCAAGTCTTGCCATCGAGCTCTATGGGAATGTTTGGTGTATTTGTAAATTTCTGCCTCAAACTTTCTCAAAAAGTCTATCAGAAAAATTTCGTCTTCTCGTAATTCGATTCTTTTAACACTATTTTCACCTTGAATCGATGTACTGATATATTCATATCTCTTCCATTTCACTTTTATGTTGGACAATGATTGATCATTTATATCAATACGATATTTGTTTTGAAATTTAGTCAAATTTCCACAATCATCGCATTTTTTACCACCAACACATTTCTTTTTGTAAAATAGTTCATCGCTTTCTCTTTCACATAGAATTTGAGATATGAAATCATGGATAGTGGAAGGAGGAGGTGAATCCTTCCATAATTTTCTACCGAAATCAAGGAATGTGTTATAATATAACTCAAATTCCACATGATAATGGCAACAACAAATGTCGCGTACGGTGATAGGTTTTACATACCATGGTTTTTGTTGAACAAAAGAACTGAGTGAAACATGAATTTGACGATTCTCTTCTTTGAACTTGTTGAATAACTCTATCTGAGTGGTTTCCAAAAAATAATTTTCATGTTCTTCGTACTGATTTCGTGCTATTCTTCTTCGCATCACATGCCTTGCAGTTGGTGAAACACACGAATTGTTCTTCCAATATTCATATATTATTTTTTTAACATTTTATCCAAGTCTATCTTTGTATGGTTACCTAAAAATAACTCTCCAACAAGCGAGTTTTGTTGGGTATGTGTTATATTCTTTCCATGACTAAGCACACATGTATATATATGTGTTGTAACACTAAAATGAATATAATGAAAAATCAAGCTGGTCGTCCCAATTTGGGATCCAGGGGAAAATCTCTGTGTTTATCTGTTTTATGTTTTATGCTCTCGCTATTGTTTATATTCTGTTATAATATTCGTGAATAGATAATTTCTGTTCAGGGTTAAAACCTACAAGTTCATCATTTACATCTATTTGCAGCCGGAATTTCCGATGTTTGTGCAAAGTTTTTCGCGAGGTTCCCAGTGCTTGTGCCATAGATGTTACCAAACGATTCTCTTGAGTACTTGAGGAAACCATTGCCATATGTATTCCTCTACGTACAATTGAAACATCTTTCTCTCTAGATCTCTTAATTGACTTTATAGCACTACTCATATTTTTTATCACTTCTTCCTTCATTTTTTTATCTTTGGTTGATTTTCGAATACCCAATAGTGTCGTAGCTTCTTTTAATTTCTTTAATGATAGGAGACCTTTCAACATTTGAGCCAGAACTATCACCCGCTCATTTAAGAAATACTTTTCAAAAATGCAGTTAACACGATATCGTATAACATGGTCAAGTTTTTTATCTCCATATGTGTGAGTGTCAACATTTTCTAACATCTCATTATCGATAGTGATTTCATCTGTACATATTCGAAAAAATAGTACATATTCAATAAATAACTAAATTAATAAATATATCTATAATTTCAATGATATGTGCATGTGTTTAATATATATATATATATATATGTACATACCTTGTGATTCAATTTCTTTATTTGGATTTCTTTCAATATTTTCACCATCTTCAATCATTGGTTCAATATCTCTTTCACTTTCTCTTTCAAAATTTTGTATCTTATCATCAATGTTTTGAGGAATATCTCTGTCTGTTTACATTAAACAAAATATTTTTCAAATTAGTTCATCAAATAAAAATTAAGCTTCACATTTTACATTAGAAAATTTTTAAATATATCAATAGATCATAATATTTACATTTACATACCTGCTTCAATTTCTTCTCGAGGTTGATTTTCTTCTTCAATATTTTGAGGAATATCTCTGTCTGTTTACATTAAACAAAATATTTTTCAAATTAGTTCATCAAATAAAAATTAAGCTTCACATTTTACATTAGGAAAATTTTAAACATATCAATAGATCATAATATTTACATTTACATACCTGCTTCAATTTCTGCTTGAGGTTGATTTTCTTCTTCAATATTTTGAGGAATATCTCTATTTGTTTACATTAAACAAAATATTTTTCAAATTAGTTCATCAAATAAAAATTAAGCTTCACATTTTACGATAGGAAAATTTTAAATATATCAATAGATCATAATATTTACATTTAAATACCTACTTCAATTTCTGCTTGAGGTTGATTTTCCTCTTCAATATTTGAGAGAGCTTCTAACTTTCTCTTGCGAGATTGTCTCGTTGCTTCTCTACGTTCCTCAGGGTCTCTTTTTTGATCATATTTTCTCGCACAAGTTCTTCAATTTCCCATGATAATAGGGTATGAAGTTCGAAAATTTTCCTTCAAAAAATTAGACAATAACTCAATTACAAAAAATATCACAAAATATTTAATTTAAAAAAATTCAGTTTAAATTTTTTGCAAAATATACATACTCCAATTCAAAACACTTACTTTAAAAAATTCGAGAGAAAAATGTCTTATAAAAATGAAACGAAGCTCAAAAGATTTACTTCAACTCAAAACACATACATACCTCCAAGAAATGTCTTTTGAATGTACGTCCAAGAAATGCTTTTAAGTTAAAAACATTTTTTTGCAAAATCAGGCTGCCTCCAAGAAATGTCTTCCAAAAAAATTCTTTAAACCCAAAACAATTCTTTGTAAAATCAATTTGCTTCCAAGAAATGCTCTTAAACCCAAACTTTGAAGATAATTTGAAGATAAGTTTTTGAACCCAAACCAAGATCTTTGTAAAATGAGATGAAATGTGCGAAAATTGTGAATCATTTCGTGGCAATTTATATTTCCGCGCGAAATGTGTTTTAGTAGGGGCTCCGCAAAACTTTCCGGCCGACGAAGAGTTATACAATAGTTCAGCCGAACTTTTGATTAAAAGTTCAGCCGAAATATTAAAACGTTAGATTTAATGAGCCTTCGGCGGAAAACATAGTTCGGCCGAACTTAGATTAAAAGTTCGGCCGAACTAACGCGTCACCAATTATGCACAAACCAGGCTCTGAATACGGTTCTGCAACTTTGGACTGATTAAACTCCATGAAATGTTGTTAATTAACTATTGGAACCAAGACAAGCATTTTCAAAATTGAATCTACTTTCAGGAAATATAACTTTTATGGAATTTCATAAACATTTATTAATTTTAATTATTTTTCTAATAAAATGGGTGCAAACAATTTCTGAGGGTCATTGTGATTCAGTGAAATCAAAATTTTGTATCTCCCAAAATACATTATAAAAAAAATTGAAAAAATTATGGGGCATTACATTGGTCCGTCGTCTCTAATGGGTAGCTTTTAGATTTTTAGTTTATAACTTATATGTTAAGAAATTTCTTGTGACGCTAAACATATCCAAAATACGCAGTTTTTCGTATTGGACCAGTTCAAAAAATTCTAGTAATTATGATATGCATCCATTGGCTTTGTAAATATGACGAAACCAAAGTAGACTCTGTCTAGATTGTTGTAACACATTTTGTTTTTCAAAAACACAAATTTTCAATGAATACAACGTTGCCACATAACATGACTACTTATGAATTCTTTGATTGTTAAGAAACACACACTCAAAGAAACGCTAAGTTGGCATATCAAATCCGCATAAAAAAATTCCAAAAAATAAGTAATAAAAAGCTAACAAAATTTCTGACAACTTTTATTCTTATTGCAAAATGAAATTTTAAACATAAAATGTGTTTTAGCTTGCAAAAAGTTGAAGAACCGAAAAAAATGAAAGTTTTTTCTCAAAAAAGGGCAAAAAGTGTAACCCAAATTTTCACATTTTCACCCAATATAAATATTATTTGCATATTTTTTCTCGTTAGTTGGTGTAATTTTTCAGACTTGTCTATGTTGCACTAACCTAATGAGGAATTTTGGAAAATTATGGAGAGGATTTCTCAACTTTAGGAATAGATCCTTACCTTGCAACTCAAATATAACCAAATCGTCTCTAGCATGGCGTCTATTATGGAGATGTTAGTATATCATCAGTCCATGATGCAAAAAACAAAGAACAAAGGATGAATTATCAAGTCTTCACCAACTATCCAAGTTCCAATTCTCGCTTCGAAAGTTCATTTTGGGCCCTTCTTCCTATAGCAATAACATCAGCAATTCAAAACAAGGTCTATCTAATCTAAATATTCGAGTCTCCCCTCAATCTATAAGCTAGGGTCTAGGAGATCTAATTCCACCTTCTATTAGTTAGTATATGTTGTAAATGTTGTCAAATTTTGCAAGTTTTTGGTGAATTTACAAATATAAACATAATAGTATAGTTATAAAGGAAGTTTGGAATTTTAATCCATTTGAAAATCCAGGGATTTTCATGTGTGTTAGTCTACTGATTGTAATTTTCTTTCTTTGTGATATGACTATTACGCCCATAATAGAATAGTTTATCAATACAAGTTCTTATTAAGGTCTTAAAATACGGAAAATAAAGAATTGTCACCTTTGACAATAAATATGACACTCATAATTAAGCATGATTTAAAGCTTTATATTGTCATTTTAACATATTGAAATTCTTTAAAAGAACATAGGTTTGGATAAATGCTTATGATTTGATTTTTTATTTATGATGTGCCTATAACCCATCAAACAATTTTCATTTGAAATTAAAAAAATATGTATTGTTATTTTTTAATGTAATTATAACATGCTTGTTTGATAAAAAAAAATGGAAGAGCGATATTGTATTTAAAATAATTTTATCTAGAAATGTATTAGTTTTTTATTATCAAGGGAGGTAAAATTATTTAACAACTTCTTATAATGAAAGAGTCATTCAATTTGTAATGAAGTGTAATGCTTGAAATTTGATGATAGCTAGGCATCATTTTTTTTATGATAGCGAGGCATCAATTTTAGCAGTTTTACACTCAAGAGAAGGAGATAGGTTCGAAAGCCTTAACTATGGTTAAGAAAGAAAAATAAATCCTATATACTTCAAACAAGGTTTTGATACTAAATTTTTTATTTTAAAACAAGGTTTTGATACTAAATCTTTTATTTTAAAAAATGTTAAAGTAAAGAAGTTTACTTAATTATTTTTTAATGTAAAAAAACCATATAAATTTTATAAACCATATTTACACGACTAATTTTTTTTTATAATTATTTCTTAAAATAAAATTTCAATCAATTTAGATTCTCACAACCCAAAACATTTTATTTCCCATTTAAAAATCTTGTTTTGATTTCAAATATATCATTTACTCAAATTCAATTTAAATTACAACGAATATATCATTCACTCAAATTCAATTCAAGAAACCAAATAGATCCGGATGGGAGGCCTTTGGCTGAATAACTGCATATTACCAACGTGTGTAATGTTTTGGTTGAGTATATCTATATAATAAAAGTCTAATTTTGGAGAATCGTGCTCATAGAGGTTTTATCGGACTAGGTATATGCCCCCTTTGCATTCAGAATATTGAGGATGTTCCACATTTATTTTTGAGATGCCCACTTGCCATTGAAGTTTGGAACACAATCCTTCATATCTTTAAGATTGACGTAGTTTGGATTCCCTTAAGATTGATGAAGTTTGGATTCCTAGGACAATGGATTCCCGGCACAATGGAGTCTTGTCTCAAACATTGGTTTGATACACAAAAGGAGTTAGTGCATTTTATCTTTCTACATCTTTTGGGGTATTTGGCAATGTAGAAATAGAAAGATTTTTTAACATACAAGGATAGACGTGAAGTTAACTGTGTTGGGATTGTGACTTATTTCTTAGAAATTAAACCCAAGAAAAGAAAAAAAAACATAATACTAGATAGGTAAAAAAAGATGGGAGGTGTGTCACAAGTTGCCAATTAGTTTTTTCGATGACGCCTACACCAATAGTCTATGTGAATGTGGTGTTCTCATTGTCACCGAGCCCGACAGCGATTATCACTTATGGTGTGAGGGAGATAGGGGCACCAACTATAAGGAAACAATCATAGCCCTGTGGGGCATCCTCTCCACTACAAAAATGACTCGACATCAACGATCTATGTTTACATGTTTACGAGGATTCCAAAGGTGTTGGAAACTAATTCCAACCGTGAACCTGAGCAGAGGACGACGAGTTTAATTCTGAAGTAAATTTCTTGAAGGACAAATGCAACTAATTTTTGTTAAATTTACACTCCACCTCTCATTTAATTTTTTTAAACTCTGCAAATCCAAATTTGTGGTTAAGGCCATAGCCTTGCATCTGCAATGAAGGTTGTGGACTAAACCATGCCATCGGTCCATTTAAACCTCGCCATGCCACCACTAAATCATTCACCAACAAGTTTTACTTACCGTCGCTCATTCGTTTTACATTTTGAATGTAGCCACATAATTTACGATGGTCCTCACGATCCACGTCAAACAACCCAACAACCAATCATATTCCTATCACAAATCCTGAAGCCGACATCAGCCCATCCAAAATTGGATGCGATAAATCTTTGAAGCGGTTTTGATAAAGTCTTTGAAGTCTGCCACATAAGAGCTCTCTAGCCAATAGCAGAACGATCACAAATTTTGAAGCACAGTCAGCATGCCCATAAAAAGATGCGATAACTTTATCAAATGGAATTTTGTTTTCATGTTTTAAAATCTGCGAAATGCATTTGTAAAAGGTTTTAATTTACACTTAAGTTTAATGTTAGATTAAATGTTTTAAACTTATATGCCGCGACAAGTTTTAGACAAGTTTTAATTTGTTAAGTTTTAAACTTAGGTATATTATAAACATAATATGTTTATAATATATATAAGACAACAATGTAAAATGTTGTAGTATGTATTTATTTATTTATTTTTAAAGAAAAAGAAGAGTATATGTAAGCAGTGAGCAAAACAAAAAAAATGACTGTGTATTAAAAAAAAAAAAAGAGTTGTTGTGTATGCCCAAAGGCAGAGAGCAGAAATAGAGTTTATATAGCACTCTGTTTGTAGCAGCCAACACAAACAAAAATTTGCATTGTAATCCTGAGTTGAAGTTCAGAAAAATATCCTTCATTTTGTAATAGTTTTTTAGTTTAATGAAATTGCAAATTTTCTACATCTCTGTCCACAATTTTTGTTTAATCTCTGTGTTGGGAAGAAGATTTTTTATTTTCCTCTGTGTATTAGGAATTATTCAGAAATTCCAACATGGTATCAGAGCTAGTCCAGGCTCTTTACATTTTCTAAAGAAGCTGAAGGAAGGCAGAAGAAGTTTTTTGAAGCTTTTGACTAGCAGTGTAAAAGATCAACAAGCCAGGTATTTATCAAAAACAGGGTTTTGTGTTTTTTTTAAAGAGTGCAGTCCAAAGAAGTCTCTTGAAGACAGAGTTTAATCTCTCAGCAGTGAGAAGGTTCATTTAAGAAACATAGTCAAGTTTAAAAGCATAGTTCAGTGAGCTAGCTATAGCAGGAGCCAGCACAAGCACGAGTATGGGAAATACTCAACTCCCAAAGTTCAAAGGGAAGAAATATGACTATTGGGCAATCACAATGAGAGACCTGTTTGCCTCTCAAGATTTATGGGAGCTAGTTGAAGAGTAATAGGAAGAAGGACTCAAAATCCTTCTTCTATCTCTATCAGGCAGTGCATGAAAGCATATTTCCAAGAATTGCAGCAGCAAAGAGGTCCAAAAATGCATGGGATACCTTCCAGATAGCCTATCAAGGAATGGAGAAGTTAAAGACAACAAAGCTTCAATTAATGAGAAGGGATTTTGAAGTCATTTGCATGAAAGAGTCTGATACAATAAACTCATTCTTCACAATGTTGATTGGGTTGGTTACCCAAATGAGATCTCATGGAGAGACAGTAGAAGAAAGAAGAATAGTGGAGAAAGTGTTGAGGAGCTTACCTTCAAGATTTGATGTGATAGTAACAAACATTGAAGAGACACATGATCTCTTAAATTTTACTATTAATGAGCTTCATGCATCATTGATGACACATGAACAAAGATTGGGAAGAAAAACAAACTCATCTTTGGAGCATGCCTTCAAGACCCAAATGTTCTTTGGAAAAGGAAGAGGTTAAGGCAAAGGAAACTACAGAGGAAAAGGAAGAAGAAGAAGCCAAAATAGAGGAAGAAACAGCCCTGAAAATACAAGTGGAAGGGGCAGCAATCAAAATCGGAACCAAGGCCAAAGCAATAGCCAAAAAAGTGGAAAAATCGAGCACATGGACAAAAGTATGATAAATCCCAAGTCCAATGTCATTACTGTAAGAAGTATGGCCATTATGCCAATGAATGTAGGAAGAAACAGAGTGACATGGGTAGTAGACCCAGTGCTAATTTTACAAAAGAAAATATCAGTCAAGAAAATTTGTTTTTATCATGTAATATGGCTGAAGAGAAGAATGAAGATATATGGTTTCTAGATTCATGATGTAGTAACCATATGACTGGAAACATATCTATGTTTTCCATGTTAGATGAAAGTGTGAAGTCTCAAGTAACATTGGGGACAAACAGTAAGGTCTTTGTCATGGGAAAAGGTAGAGTAAGTGTGTTGACAAAGAAAGGAGAAAGGAAATCCATATCAGAAGTATACTATGTGATTGGTATGAAGTGTAACCTTTTGAGCATTGGACAACTCATTCAGAAAGGCTACAATGTTTTCTTTGAATATTATGTATGCACCATCATGGATAAACCAACAAGCAAGCAATGCATTGCACAAGTGAAAATGATAAGAAAAATAATGTTTTCTCTCAAGATGAGAGCAGATTTGAAGAAAGGAGCTGTAATGGCAGCAATGACACAAGAGACATTCCAAAGAGAAGCAAAGGATGAAAACTTGTTATGGCATTTGAGATTTGGACATCTCAACTTTGGAGGTCTGAATTTGTTGCATAGAAAATGTATGGTAAAGAGATTACCATTGATTGAAAAGCTAGACAGCCTATGTGAAGGCTACATCTTGGGAAAACAACACAGAGAAAGCTTTCCATCAGGAAAGAGCATAAGGGCAAAGACACCCTTAGAAATATTCCATTCTGATTTGTGTGGACCAATGCAAACACCATCATTAGCAGACAACCATTATATGCTGACCTTTATTAATGATTACACAAGAAAAACATGGATTTATTTCTTGAAATTTAAAAGTGAAGTGTTTGAGAAATTTTACCACTTTAAAGCTCTAGTTGAGAATAAAAGTGGACAGTATATTAAGGTCTTAAGGACAGATAGACGAGGAGAATATATCTCCAAATAATTTCTGCGTTTTTGTAGAGAAAATGGGATTCATAAGCAATTTACAACAAGATATACACCACAGCAAAATGGAGTTGTTGAAAGGAAAAACAGAACCATCATGGATATGGTAAGAAGTATGTTGAAGGCAAAACATTTGCCAAATGAGTATTGAGCTGAAGATGTACATTGTGCAGCGTATGTGCTGAATAGATGCTCAACAAAGAGTGTTATGAATAGAGTTTTAGAAGAAGCATGTAGTGGCATAAAACAGTTTGTCACCCATATGAGAGTTTTTGGTTGTGTGGCTTATGCACACATTCCAGATCAGCTAAGGAATAAATTGGACAGTAAGGGGGGAGAAACACATATTTATTAGATACAGTGAAGAATCCAAAGCATACATATTGTATAACCCATCTACTAAGAAATTTATGATAAGCAGAGATGTACAATTTATTGAGGAAAAATCTTGGGATGGAAGCATTGAGAAAACAGTGAATGTAAAAAGTTGTTTGTCTCATGATGATGATGAGGAAGAAATGGATGAAAGACATCCCTCATTAGTAGCACCACTTCCACCAACACAAGGACAACAAGGGACACCACAATCAGGTATGAGAACACCCTTTAGAAGTGATGACAGTGCTTCTCCAAGCACATCACAAGGAGAAGAGTTGAGTGCTTCTACAAGTACAAGTTCAACAAGTGAAAAAAGAACCAGATTCAGAAGTCTGAATGAAATCTATGAGCAAGAGGCAGCAAATAAGGGTATGAACTTTTTATTTGCATTGTATTTTTATGTAGATGATCATATTCATTTTGAAAAAGCAGTAAAAGATAAGAAATGGATAGATGCTATGGATGAAGAGATAAATGACATAGAGAAAAATAAGACATGAGAATTGGTTGATCTCCCAAAAGGTAAGGAAGTTATTGGAGTAAAATGGGTTTATAAAACCAAAAGCAATGCTGAAGGTAAGATTGAAAGGCACAAGGCCAGACTTATTGTCAAAGACTACAAGCAGCAACATGGAAGAGACTATGAGGAAACTTTTGCACTGGTTGCAAGAATGGAAATAGTAAGAGCAGTGTTGTCCATAGCAACACAACACAAATGGATGTGAAATCAGCATTCCTATATGGAGTATTGATGGAAGAGGTTTATGTTGAACAACCTCTGGGCTATGAGAAGGAAGGCCAAGAACACAAGGTATGCAGATTGAAAAAAGCTCTGTATGGGCTGAAACAAGCACCAAGAGCATGGTATAGTAGGATAGATGCCTATCTACTGGAAAATGGGTTTGATAAATGTGAAGGAGAACCCACATTATACATCAAAGAGAAATATGGTAAGATGCTCATTATTGTTTTGTATTTTGATGATGTTATATTCACAGGTAATGATGCTTACTTCATTGAGAATTTTAAAACAGTCATGAAGGATGAATTTGAAATAACTGATATGGGATTGCTGAGATACTTCTTAGGAATAGAAGTAGAACAAAATGAAAATAAATTTTTTATCTCTCAAGCTAAATATGTGAATGAAGTTTTGGAAAGATTTAACATGCAAGATTGCAAAGCAGAAATTACTCCTACAGTGATGGGATTGAAGTTAAGAAAATAAGACAGCAACAAGTATTTTGATCCAAGTTTGTACAAGAGCATAGTTGGCAACCTCATGTATTTGACTGCAACTAAGCTTGATATTATGCATGTTGTAAGTTTAATTTCCAGATTTATGGAAAGGCCAAAGGAGGCACATTGGCAAGCAAGAAAAATAATTTTGAGGTATGTGAAAGGAACAAAGAGGTATGGTATTTTCTACACCACTTCAGAAAATTTTGAATTGATTGGATATATTGATAGTGATTGGGATGGAAGTATAGATGACAGGAAAAGCACCTCTGGATATGTTTTTCATATGGGATCAGGAGCCATTTCATGGGCTTCTAAGAAATAGCCAAGTGTGGTTTTATCAACAGTAGAGGCAGAGTATGTGGAAACTACAACAACAACATGTCAAGCAGTTTGGATAAGAAGAATGTTGAGAAGCTTGTGTCATGAACAGGTAAAAGGCACAACAATTTATTGTGATAATAGCTCAATAGTAGCATTATCAAAGAATTCAGTTTTTCATAAGAGAACGAAACACATTGATGCCAAGTATCACTACATCAGAGAGCTAGTGAACAATGGGGAATTGTTTTGCAACATTGCAGAACTGAGGAGCAGTTTGCTGATATATTGAGAAAACCATTGGGGCAAAAGAGTTTTAATTATCTCAAGAAGTGTTTGGGTATGCAAGAGAACAACAGTTGTAATTAAGGGGGAGTGTTGGAAACTAATTCCAACTGTGAATCTGTGTAGAGGAGGACGAGTTTAATTCTGAAGTAAATTTATTGAAGGATGGATGCAACAAATTTTTGTTAAATTTACACTCCACCTCTCATTTAATTTTTTTAAACTCTGCAAATCCAGATTTTTGGTTAAGGCCATAGCCTTGTGTCTGCAATGAAGGTTGTGGTCTGAACCACGTCATCGCTCCATTTAAACCTTGCCATGCCACCACTAAATCATTCACCAACCAGTTTGACTTACCTTCACTCATTCGTTTTACATTTTGAATGCATCCACGTAATTTACAATGGTCCCCACGATCCAAGTCAAACAACCCAACAACCAATCATATTCCTATCGCAAATCTTGAAACCGATGTCAGCCCATCCAAAATTGGATGTGATAAATATTTGAAGTGGTTTTGATACAGTCTTTGAAGTCCACCACATAAGAGCTCTCCAGCCAATAGCAGAATGATCGCAAATTTGAAGCACAGTTAGCATGCCCATAAAAAGATGGGATAACTTTATCAAATGGAATTTTGTTTTCATGTTTTAAAATCCACGAAAGGAATTTGTAGAAGGTTTTAATTTACACTTAAGTTTAATGTTAGATTAAATGTTTTAAACTTATATGCCGCGACAAGTTTTAACTTGTTAAGTTTTAAATTTAGGGATATATATAAGTTGTATAATATATATATTATAAATAGGATATGTTTATAATATATATAAGACAACGATGTAAAATGTTGTAGTATGTATTTTTTTTTAAAAGAAAAAGTAGAGTATATGTAAGCCGTGAGCAAAACAAAAAAAAATGATTGTGTATTAAAAATAAAGACACAATTGTTGAGTATGCCCGAAGAGAGATAGAAGAAATAAAGTTTATATAGCGATGTGTTTGTAGCATCCAACACAAGCAAAAATTTGCATTGTAATCCTGAGTTGAAGTTCAGAAGAAGATCCTTCATTTTGTAATAGTTTTTCAGTTTAATGAAATAGAAAATTTTCTACATCTCTGTCCATAATTTTTTTTTAATCTTTGTGTTGGGAAGAATAATTTTTATTTTCCTCTGTGTGTTAGGAATTATTCATAAATTCCAACAAAAGACATCGTCGACTTGGTCAAGGGACTCACTCAGTTCCATCCTCCTCTACTACGAAAATGGATGAATCTCATTCGTGCAGTGCAGTGATCATTTCAGCATATCTCCTACAGACACATCTACATGGAGCAGAACGACATAGTAGATATATTTTAAAAAAATAAGTTTATAAAGCAAGTGTCATCTACTATTATTCTTATAAACATAACTCGAGGATTAATGTAAGAAGTATTAATACTCTTTAGACGCTACATATTTTGTTTTAATCATGAGACATTGGTTGTAGGTAGATTTATTTTTGTGATGAAGATATGGGAAATTTGATAGCATAATAGTTTGAAATGGATGCATTTCTAAATTTTAGATGTGAAATTAAAATAATAAATGTAATATCTTAGGAAAAAAGAATTATGTAATTTGAAAAAAAAAACATTTTTTTCTAAAGTATATATAATCCCTATCACTAGCTAAATAAATCAACCCAATCCATCTTTACCTTCTGGTCCTGGTAGAAGTCAAAATAGCTAGAGGGTTTAGGCTCGTGCTAGTTACCAAATCCGGCCTCCAACAAAAATCCTTTCTTTCGGTCTGTAGAGCGGTTAATTGAAAGTAGGAGAAATTATTCTTTTACATCTATCTCTTAATTTGAATTACTTCCAAAATATTATGAATTCAAATTGACCCAAATCCAAATTAAAGAAGAGAATGTATTGATTGTATTTGAGAGCATTTGTGAAATAAAATAATAATATAAATAATGAATTCAAAATATTTGAAAAGAAATTATTAATTCTAAATTGAAATATATTTAGGTTCAAATTAAAGTATATATAAATTTAAAATAAATAAAAATTAATATTTTTATAAAAATAATTTAGAAAAAGATAATTTCAAATGTAAAATGCATAATTTTTTTGATTAAGTTGTTTGTGATTTTCTAGGTTTAATTTGTGGCTTCAGAAATAGTAATCCAAAGGCATCTAATCTGTCAAAGTCATTTGGGGACCACACCCAAGGGCATCTAGGTCTGGGCCACACTTCAGCATGTCTCCTCCCCCTAACACAGGCATAACCACCCAATGAGATTTGATCCTGGGTCGCCTTGCTAAGGATATCCATCTTCAGTTGCGCTAGTAAGACTTGACTAAAATACATCTTTATTAATTTAATAAATAGATATAAATATTAGTAGAATGATATAAATTAAATGATTAATAAATATTAATAGTCATTAAAACATTTATATGCTATTTAAATTATGTAACTCTAAGAATTTGTAATACCACTACTAAAATGAAGTCACAAACACACATAAGTTTTGAATAAAAATATATTAAATTATACTCTCACTAATATGAAAATCATATTAAATATTTAGAATGTAAAAAAATAAAAGTACATTAAAATTTAAAAAGTGAAATAATTAAAAACTTGTAATTTTATTTGCAAAATTATAAGTGTAAATTTAAATTAATATAAATGTATTTTAATTCTAGATTTTAATTGCTAAGAAAAAACAAATGTCTTGGCTTGTAAATTTTTGTTTAGAGTTTACAACTTAAAATTTTATACTTTGAGAGATTAAATCTTTTTGGTGCTTCATATAATTATGGTTAATATGAATTTCTATTGATATTATGTGTGCCAACTCCATGCTCAGTAAGTAAGGAATTACACATTTCCTTTATTATTAATATTATTTTGTTAAGGTCCTATATTACTAGTGTAGTCCCTTATTGTTGTTATTGTAGCCCCTTATTGTTATTGTTGTACCCATGTAGTCCCCATATTGTTATTAGTGTGCCCCATAAATAGCCACTATTGTTATTGTTGTGACGTTACATTATTATTGTTAGGTTGGCTAGGATTATACTATGACACCATGGACTCCTATATATAGAAATGAGGTTTTTTCATTTGTGTCATCCAAGAATTGTTCATTTATGTAATGTAAAGGAGGTTTCCCCCTTGAAGTGACTGATTTCTAAGGCGTTGATCTCTCTTTTCTTCTATTTTGGGAGCTAGTTTCATATCATTTGGTATCAAAGCTTTGGATTCTAGGGTTTCGCTGCTTCAAAAGGTCATCGTGGAATTTTCACTATAATTTTTTTCTACAAAGGTTCAGATGCTAAAAAGAAAACTCGTTTGTGAAGCTATCCTAAGGAATTTTGTGTAAAAATTTCATATCTTGGTTCGCAATATTTTCGAAGATATGATCTGTGGAAATTAGGGTTTTTGCAAGCTCCAGAATTTCATCTCAAAGAGGTGACCTTGGAAAATCATCATAACTCTTTCTCTAAGCATAAGATTGGAATTCTATAAAAAGTGGCTAAAAGTACATAGAATGTACTTTCATGTATATCAATTTTAGAGCCGAAGGAGGAAACAGTGACACGTGGCATGTCATACAAGTTCGCCCTACTAAAACAGTTCATAATTAGGTCATTATTGGAGATTGGGCATAAATTTGTCTTGAACAATCCAATTCAAGTCAGACTAGTGGCATTGGAAATAAAATTCAGAGGGCTAATAAAGTGCTAAATATAAAACCTTGGGGACCCAAAATCACAGAGATACATCAGATTCAATATCGAGCTTCTCAAAAGCAAGAAAAATGTGTGTATTTTTTTAAAAATTGCATAAGTCTTGTTTGAAAAATCAGTTTGAAGGGATTCCAAGGGCATATTGAAGCACAGATATCAGTTTTGGGTTCTAAAATGGCTCCTAAAATGAATTCAACACCCATTAAGCCCTCAGAAGTCTCTACTACGACTCAGGAAGAGGAAGAAGTGCAATATGATATATCAAAATTAGAAGAACAAGTGCAATAAATTCCGCTCTTACAAAAAGTAACAAAAAATTAAATGGATGGTTTGAAGAGAGTCATGGAAGCTAAGATGGATGGTTTGAAGAAAGACATGGAAGCTAAGATGGATGATTTGAAGAAGGGCGTGGAAGCTAAGATGGATGGTTTGAAGAATGGTATAGAAGGCAACATGGAAGATTTAAAGAAAGACATGGAAGGTTTGAAGGAAGGTTTGACAAAGTTACTACAAGAAAAGCTTCCTAATGGTGAAAAAGTAGTAGAGGAAACTCTTGATGAGAGCAAAAGAAATGTTAATAATGATTTCATAGAATCTAATGTGGGATTTAAGACCCACCATATTACAAAAATATATATGAGGAAGTTTGATGGCCAGGATCTAATAACTTGGATATTACAAATGGAGCAATACTTTGAGCTCCATAATATGCAAAAGATACAAAATATATGCATTGCAACATATTTAGAACAAAATCAGCTTTGTTCTCGTAAACCACTGGTCACTTGGTCAATTTTTATGGAGGAAATGATAGCACATTATGAAGATACCAAGAGAAACACCTTCTTTAGCCAATTGATAAATCTCAAACAAAAGGGTTCAATGATGGAGCAGATTGAGGACTTCCAAAAATTGAATATAAAGGTAAATTATATTCCATAGGAACATAGGATTGATGTCTTCATAGGGACTCTAAAGGATAACATCCAACATGAGGTTCACCTTTGGGAACCTGATACATTGGAGGAGACATTCAAGTTGGCAAGAAAAATTGAAAGAAAAATTATGGCGACAAGGAAGCCTACTACTTACAACTATAAAGATGGAAGTTTTTCTACTCCTATACTTCCACAACCTACAAGGTTGACACTGCAAAAATTGGAAGAAAAAAGAGAAAAAGGGCTTTGCTATATTTGTGATAGAAAATACATTAAAGGTCATAAGTATGTTGAGAAGAAATTATTTTACATAGATTGTGAAGAGGAGGAAGAAAACGAACAAGAAACTTCAAAAGAAGAGGATATACACCAGGAACCAACCTTGGAGGAAGAAGAAATGAATCTGACCATATCTTGTAATGCATTGGTAGGGATTATTACTCCTCAAACTCTCAAGATAGAAGGACATATCAAGAAGAAAAAAGTAATAGTGATTATTGATTCGGGTAGTACCCATAATTTTATTCATTGTAAGGTAGCCAAGGAATTGAATTACTTCCTATACCCAGTGCCAGAGTGTCAAGTGGTGGTGGCAAAAGGAGGAACTATAAATTTCTCTGGAAAGTGCTATAATATCAAGCTAACCATGGGGGAATATGTATTTAATATTCCAATGCTTTCCATTCCAATGGGTGGTGATGATGTTGTACGAGGAGTACAATGGTTACAATATTTGGGGACGGTAGCTTTTAATTTTCAAGAACTTTTCTTGAAATTTTTTTTGGAAGGAAAGGAAGTTGAATTACGAGGTATCGCAGGTAAGTCAGGAAATATAATAAGCTCTAATGTCATGAAAAAGCTTCTGAAGAAATAAAAACGACGTCATTGCACAATTATTCTCACTAGAAGTTCCAACATCAAAATCCTCTATTTCTCCAGTGACCACTTTCTGCAAAAGTCATCCAATCAAAGGAAATTATTTACATAAATCTATTTATGAGAAAGAAATGTTAGCAATATTTCATGCACTAAAGAAATGGTGAACTTACCTAATGGGAAGACACTTCAAGGTAAAAACTGATCATGATAGTCTTAAACACTTTTTGGAACAAAGACTATCTTCAGAAGAGCAACAAAAATGGTTCACAAAGATGTTGGGTTATGACTTTGAAATAATCTACAAAAAAGGAAAGCTTAATGTTGTTGCAGATGCACTCTCAAGAAAGAATGAAGAGGTGGAAGCATTGCTTTGTGCCATTTCTATTATCCAACCCGATTGGATAACCGAAGCAAGAGATGAATGGAAGAAGGACAAAGATGTATGGACACTCATTCAAAAGTTGCAGCAAGATCCTAGTACATCCGATACATTTAGTTGGAAAAATGATTCCTTATGGTACAAAGATCGCTTATATCTTTGTAAGAATTCCCAACTAAAACAAAAGATTCTTTTGGAATTGCACACTTCTCCTTTAGGAGGACACTCTGGATTTTTAAAAACTTACCACAGGGTGAAGAAAGAATTTTTTTGGGATGACCTTAAATCTGATATTCAAAATTTTGTGGCAGAATGTTTGGTTTTCCAGCAGAATAAAGTTGAGACAATTAAGACCCGGGGACTTCTACAACCTTTATCCATTCCAAGTCAACATTGGGAGGAGATTTCAATGGATTTTATCACAGGTTTACCTAAGTCCGAAGGAAAGAGTGTCATCATGGTGGTAGTTAATAGACTTACCAAGTATGCACACTTTTGTGCATTATCTCATCCATTTAAAGCAAGTACAGTTGCTACTACATTTATGGACACAATTCAAAAGCTACATGGAAACCCAAGGTTTATTGTGAGTGACAGAGATCCCATTTTTACTGGAAATTTTTGGACTTAGTTATTTTTTTGTTTGGGTACTCAATTAGCTCATATCTCATCTTATAATCCTCAATCCGATGGTCAAACTGAGATAGTAAATAAATGTTTCGAAGGATATCTTTGTTGTTTTTTATCTGATAAACAAACACAATTGGTCAAGTGGTTACCTCTCGCTGAATGGTGGTATAACACTTCCTTCCATACTGCAGCAAAAATGACCCCATTTATGGCACTTTATGGATATCATCCACCATCCATCACATCATCTTTAAGGGAAAATTCGAAGGTTCAAGCACTGGAAGATCACATCGAGCATCAGCAAGAAGTTCTCCAACTCTTAAAGGATAACCTGAATTTGGTACAAAATCGAATGAAACAACAGGCAGATCAACATCGCAGCGAGAGAAGTTTTGATGTAGGAGATTGGGTATTTTTACGGCTACAACCATACAAACAAATGTCCCTCAAGCAATCTAAGAAGGATAATAAATTATCACCAAAGTACTATGGTCCTTACAAGGTGTTGCAAAATATTGGTACTATGGCATACAAATTGGAGCTTCCTGCTTCTTCGCGAGTACATCCAGTTTTCCATGTTTCGTGCTTAAAGAAGGTTATATGTGAAAATCTTCCAGTTCAAACAATATTGCCAGAACTTGATGAGGAAGGAAAAATCATATTGGAACCTGAAGCGGTCATGGAAACAAGAACTCGACAGCTACGGAATCGATCAATTTCAGAGTATCTCATCAAGTGGAAGAACTTACCCACTGAAGATTCTACATGGGAGGATGAGAATTTTATATGGAAGCACCCATAAATACTGAAGGTTGAGAATTTTATACAGAGC
>JAXQQM020089917.1:0-35387 GCA_034641835.2 Pinus albicaulis
AGTAAATTATTGTAAATTATTGTGGTCCTCTAGGGTTGTAAATAGCCACCCCTACACCTGCCACTCCTAAGTCACTATGATGACTTTATTGCACATCAAACTTTATATTCTAGCACTATTGTACTGCCCACAGACTCTAAGTGATAACATTCAAGTGACCATCCTTTTGGAAATGAATCGATGGCTTTAGGATACAAATGGGTACAATTCGAGACTTCCTATCTGCACTCAAATTCACCAAACACTTCTCGATATCCTGGATCTTGAGTTTGGACAGACCCTTTATTTCCTTGCATTGCTCAGCATCAAGCTTTGATGAACCTTGGGAGAAAACAGACCTACCACATCACTCCTAATTTTTGTTCATCTGATTTAATTGCATTAGCATGCATTCATATATATTTTAAATAGAATGGTTTATTGATGAAGGATCAAAATGAAAAGACAATGGAATAAAAGGACTCACTGTCGAATCATAGTTTAATTAACAAAATTCTAACAACTAGATTACCGCTATGCAGTAGTCAATACCTTTAAGGAATAGAAGGCCTATATAGATAACATCAACTTGTACATCAAGATCAAAGTGAAATGTCATTAAATGATTAAAGGCACTGAACTCAATTTGTATTCACAAAAGAAATCTCCTAGAGAATGCAACCCAGTGCATGCTAGCAATTATTGTCTCCTAATAATTTGAACAAAAATGCAATGTAGGATCTGGTATAGAATTGCCATATAGACATGTACACACTCTCATATGATAATGCAAAAAAAATCAAATGGAGATACATATAACACCCCTGTTGAAACAAACTACAGAGAAACAGACCAATGCATTATGATATAATGCAATAGAAATAAGAAATAGAGGTGTCTTACCTTGGACAGGAGCCTTGCTTATCACTGTTGATTGATGTTGAATGGTTTGTTGTTCTGTGGAGCACCTAGCTCTCTTCAAGGGAAAAGCTAAGATTCATAAATAAATCATGACTTTGTTTCCACAGTTATTAAACAACCATTACTTTTAGAAAGAAAAAAACAAAGAGAGGTGTGTGGTAGTGAGACTCCAGCAATCAAAATTTCAAAAGATCAAATAGACACAGTGAATATCATTCACAACCAAGAGAGAGAAGACCCAAAAATATGAGTCAAATGGAAAAATATTAAGGATGAGGTCAAATGTGTGTAAACTTAGCTAGAACATTAAACAAATGGAAATATATATAAAAAGATACTCACCAGAACAACAGAACATACTACTTGAAGGGAAGCTGAACAATGAATTTGAGCAACTAATCTTCGACCATTGCACATAGATTGCCATCTTTTTGATGAAGTTTTATTGACTGTTAAATTAGGCTTCGAAAACAAGAGTTAACATCTGAAGACTTTCCTTGATTCACAAGATATTTCCCTGCATAGTAAAAGAGGCATAAGCTAAAATTTAAACAGTGAGACCTTTTATTATACTTTGTATATTTGACTAGACAGCTTAATTGTTATCTGGCATGCCATTTATGCATGAACGTTGAAAACCCATGGTAGGAAAATCACCGAGAACTCATCATAAATATCAGAATCTCACACAATTCTCCTTATAGATTGCAAATCTGATAAGCAAACTTATCATTATAGAGGTTAAATCCTGCAACATGCATGTTTTAAAATAGTTTGTCCAATGTACCAATTAAACCAATCACTTGAAAATCACATGCATGTTGTCTAGCTAAACAAATATTTCAAAATTAGATCCATAGATATTTATAATCATAACTTGAGAACTAAAGCTTTGCGGCATTAAAAGAGGTGCAAAAATAACAAACTAATGGAATTTCAAAACCTTGTAATACACATAAGAAACCATTTAATCAAATTGTAAAATATATCTAACCCTAATATTAGACAGATAAGCCTCACAGCCAAGCACTTCCTTTTACACAGTATCTCAAAATAGTGAAAAGGCCTCTAATATAAGAAAGGATGTTAATCTTGTAGTATTCTAGGTAATTTGACTTAAGGTCTCAGGTATCTAGAGTTCCAAATAAACTTCCTTTTCTCATTCAATAATAAAATTGTCAACTTTTTCAATTACACAATACTATATGATCCATGTTAAATATCACTACACATTTGTCAATCATTATAGCACAGTACATGCACTAATAATATTATTGTAGAATTCAGCAAACCATCAGAGAGTCCCCAGTACCACAGAAAATTAACCAAAATGCTTATACACCAATGACATGATTTCACCTGTACATAGAAAATATTCTTTAAATACCTCTAAAAACTAGAATCTGCTATAGGATACAAATATCTATTTCTGGGACTTACAGTAAACTTCCAATCACTATCACAGTTGCCTCAGTATCCGCACCAGTCAAACACACTTCAGGAAAATGATGATCTTAGGAAAATGACTCTGTCTTAATAATCTACTATCGGTGAAATGTTTTGCCATTTTTCATGACCTTGTTATGAGCAACACTTTACATATTGTATGTTGTCTCTGATTTGGAAAGGAAGTCAGTGTTGAAATAAAAGGACACTGAAAATGGAATTTTTTAAGAGACCACTTTCAAGCTTTGGGCATATATGGGACAATATTCCATTATGCTATGAATGCTACTTTATTCCATCACTATGGTGACTTTATTGCACATCAAAATTTATATTCTAGCACTACTGTACTGTCCACAGATTCTAAGTGATAACATTCAAGTGACCATCCTTTTGGAAACGAATCGATGGCTTTTAAATTTTTATGCTTAATAAGAATTTCTTTTAGCTGTCCAAGTCTATTACTCAGTCTTAATAATCTACTATGGGTGAAATGTTTTGCCATTTTTCATGACCTTGTTATGAGCAACACTTTACATATTGTATGTTGTCTCTGATTTGGAAAGGAAGTCAATGTTGAAAAAAAAGGACACTGAAAATGGAATTCTTTAAGAGACCATTTTCAAGCTTTGGGCATATATGGGACAAAAGTAACCTTTTATTTTTTTTGCAGGAACTATTTCTTGGTTCTGTTGGAGCAACCTCAAAAAGAGTTTGAATATCACTCATATCCTATTGGTAGAAAATGTATCGGTGCCTGCTTATCCAAGGGATTTTAAATACAAGCAAGTTGAAGGCTAGTGATCCTCCCTTTTGCTTTTTTAAAATAGCTTAGTTCCTATTTATCACTTTGTGAGTATGTTGGCTACAGGATGGGATTCAGATTCATTTGGAGTCCATTATAGTCCATGATATCGAAGTAGTCTCCTTTTACTCTTCTTATTGTATTGGTTTATTTGTCTAAACAAAATCTTTTATGATTTCTATTTGCATATGACTAGTATCAAATTTCAATGATGTTAAGGAGGGTTTATCTCACTCAGGGCGCCATATGTAAGCAAGTGATCAATTACTCTCTGCTTGGTTTTGTTAATGGATTTGTTTGTGTATACCTTCTTTTTTAATGGAAAAATACATCTTTTATATACAAGAATTACAACAACAGAACAAAAAGCGGAAGGATATATAAAAGGGTGCTTATATTATCTTGTTTGTTTCCTTGAAATACATATCCTAGGGAAACCCACTATGCACTCCCCTCATTCCAAGGATAGTACTTAGGGTAAAATAAGATTCTTCAGGGCTTGCTACAGCAAAATGTAACAACTTAGTGCAAAGCTTCACTAAGTACTCTAGCTCAAGGGAAACATAGGGATCAGTCACCACTTTCACCTTAGTAGCTGCTTCTCTGCTGTTCTATGGATGGATGTCCCCACAACGGAGGCTATCTCAGAAAATCTTAGAGATTAAGTAACCCGAGAATTCTTAGGCTAAATACCTTTCAAGGATTCTACTAAATACACACCAAATTTGAAGGATATTATGCAATAAGGTCGGGCTCCGAGTTAGATGAGGGAAGAAATTTGAAGGACCTATGTCTAAGTCTAGAGGGCTAAGATAGTACTAGAAATGCTCAATTAGATCCCCAATACATGATACTTTAAATTTAATGATTGCTGTTATAAATTAGGGTTTATAATAGACACAATTTACTGCATGCAAAATTTATGACAATAATAACTTGCTACAGGGAGCCTGGTCATGCTTGTTTTTCTCATATTACAGTTCAAATAGAATTTCCACAATGAAAAAAAGCCTTGTTAGATTAGCCAGAACCCCGGAATAAGCCATATAGCCTAAATAAATTTGTATCTCGTGTGTTTCATTCATAGAGACTGTTTGAGTGGAATGATTCCAAGTTGTTATAAGTAAGGGGAGATCGACATGTTTAGAGAAGAGGTAGGGCGTAGTCAGGTATTGCATGACATTCCTTTTTTGCAAGTCAAAGAGGAAAAAAATTAAGTTGAGACAAACAAGTTTATTGATAAGATCAGAAAAATTTAGCATACAAGTTTAAATCCTTTGAAATTTTAACAATAAAAATCATAGAAATAAGATTAGAAAAATACCTGTTAACCGTATCCATATAGACTCTCCCTATCTGAGTTCTCTAAGGGTGAAATTTTATCTCCATATGCGGATGATACATGGATCCATGCTAAATTCTAATGGCAGGCAACTGTCGTGAAGCGTAGCTGCAGCAATGCTGTCCTATGAAGATAAGTGCAGTGAGAATGGGAAGCTGAAAGCCTCATGTTGCCATTTTTCCCAATGGAGGAATGGGCCATCTTATCCCATTCACTGAGTTTGCCCAACGCCTCTCGGCACACCATGGATTCACGGTTGCATTCATTACATGCAAATGGATGTTATCCGGTCCTGAATGCATAAAGTCCTCATAGGGTCTAGATATCCGCTTCGTCCAGCTCCCTCATGTGGAAATAAAAGAAGATGAGGGACAGTACATGAAGGTGGACACCCTTGTATCAAATTTATTGGAGAACTCGAAAGGATTATCAAGCCGACCTAGTAACATTAACCCCCAACAGATTAAAGCACTAAGGAATAAAAAGGTTAATCCCACCGATGCTAGGCGAATTCCCCTAATTTATCCAGTCAGGCAGCTAACACCTAGGTTAGATGGTTGGATCGGTTGTGCATTAAGATTAATACTCTATGGGAAAATTTTTGAAGGCATTAAGAGGTTGTATCAGAACCCTAGAAGAGTATGAACGTGCATATGCAGAAGCTATAACCACTAAAAACACAAATAAAATAGATGAAGCTCGACTAATTACTAATACTTACTAATCAGACCACATTAGAACATCCTCTTTATCTATTCATTCCTCAATCCATCAATCCTTAGCTCATTCCTTGGTGAAGCCAGCGATCCCAGCCATCCATCCCACAAAGACCAGTCTATTTTTCTACTTGACTGGCGAGATTTTCACCATAGTGGCAATATCAATCGAGCCTCTTGGATGAAGGTGAGCAGGTAAAGGCTGAAGGACAATGAAAAATTAATATAGTTTACTATAGCCAAATTCAGAGTTCTTGAACATGTTTTCTGCTCCGAATTGCAGTGAAAGCCCCAAATCAGGAGAAGAAGATTCAAATAAAGATCGAAAAAGAGTGAACCCAGATATGATATAATAAGTTTGGGTTAAAAATATAGTAGAGTGGATAGAAGAATTGAATGTTAAAGAAGGGTATGGAATCTGCGGCGAAATCATAAAAATTATGAGCAGAGAAGGAGCACTGAACTTTGTCCCAGACCTGGCAAGGAGAATATTAGCGGGAAAATAAAATTTAATAGGTCGATTTAAATTTTATAGTAGCCACCAAATTAGATTTTAAGATTTAGTCAAATAAATTGCTATGGTCGGTTAGGTTTTCATCAAGTTTTATTTTTATGTGAGTAAAAATAATGTTAAACTAATTAGAGTATTAATCAAAATTATATTATACTTCTCTAATATAAGTAAGAATCCTAATTAATCAAAATTATATTATATCTCTCTAATATAAGTAAGAATGTTCATATAAAGAGGAAAAATGAACATGAGCTCAAAAATATCTATCAACCTTTAAGGTAGTGAAAATTATCTTTAAATCTATGAATAATGTTATCAATGAATTTAAGTAGGTATAGTTAGTTTCTTATTTTTAAGGAAGTTCATTCAGAGCTTAAAAATACCCAATTAGAAGGCCTTCACATGTGTTGTTAAGAGAGACATGGGATAAATTTTGATTAAATGAATTAAGGGGTACAATAAGATCAATGTATAGCACCTACTCAAATCACCAAGAATATATCCAAACCATCAAGATGACACACTTCTCTGAGAAAAATTATGAAACACCATGGAATAACTCTGATTAAAACTTATAGTCAATCAATCAATAGTTAGAACATAGTGTTTAAGAGAACACAATAAAAATAGTACACATTGGACATAATATCATATACACATGGATCATACATATCCAAGTAAATGTGGTAGCTAAAGGAACTTCTTCCTACACATAGTGTCCTAGATGGCTAAGGCAAGGTGTCATCAAACCAATGATACATTCATGAATTACATATAGATCCATATACCTTAGATGAAAAATGATCAATGTGACCAATCCACCAAAATCAACTCCTCTTCATGTCCATCCATTCCTCATAATATGCCACAATTATTCTACCCAATCTTCTACTCAGGTTCCACCTTCCTTTGTATTTTCTATCTTCGCACATACTTCTGCAAACCATCTTCCAAATTTGTGGTATATATTGCAGAGATAAACCTCTCTCCAAGGGTCCCGACCCCTCTTCCTCTACACATATTTGTCACGGTCTTAAGTGCATACCTTATGGATTGAACATGTTAGGGAACCTCCTTAGCTACGACATTATACTTCTATTCGAATTGTCTTAGAACAAACCCTATCCACCCATAGCAAAAATAACAACCCTTAGCTCCATAAGAGACACAACCTAGCTCATATGGACCCATAGATTCTGGGAAATTCTTTAAATAAATTAGGGTTTAAGGGGTTAGGGTTAAGGGTTTAAAGGTTTAGGGTTTAACAGGTTAGGGGTTAAGGGTTTATAGGTTTAGGGTTTAGGGGGTTAAATGGGTTAGGGGTTTACTAGGGGTTTATGGGGTTAAATGGGTTAGGGGTTAAGGGTTTAGGGGTTAGGGGTTAATGGTTTAGAGGTTTATGGTTTAGGGGTTAAATGGGTCAGGGGTTTAGAGGTTTAGGGGGTTAAATGGGTTAGGGGTTGGGGATTAGTGTTTAAGGGGTTAAGGGGTTAAGATGATAGTTTCATTGGTCTCTGTTTGTGCACAATAGTTGCTTATTCTTTGCGTCTCAATGTAACAATTTTGTAAGTATTGTTTCTTGTTGCCATGTCTTCTTTATTTATTAATTTATAGTATTTGTTAGCCATTACTTTACATTTATTGATGGAAATGACTATTGTAATCAAACCAAATGTATGTTCAATCTCCAATTTCAAACTCAACCACAGTGTTGTCACACAATTTAAGTTCAGAGAATGGCCATCTGATGAAGTCTTAGTAACTAGACTGCACCTCATGACTAGTCTAGAAAATATTAAGTTCAAGTGTCCCACATTCATGAGAAATTTGGCTCTTATACTCTTGCTCCACCTGACTGTGTCCTGGAAATACCCTTTTTTATTGCAAAAACATCCTAATTTTGTCGACCTTGTCCCTCAATAGACCAAGGAAACATATGTGACTGAGAGGAATGGAAAGCACTACAAAGTTGAAGAGAGTACAAAAGACTAAGATGGTTTAAAGGATGAGCTTGAAGAATGTAGCAGTGTTGAAACAACTAAAAGTTGTCCCAAACAAATAGTTGATAATGCGAAACCTTCTTCTGTACCAGTCAAGCAAGACCACATTCATGTGAGAGCAAGAATAGGCCAAGCGACTGATAGGCATAGTCTGGAAGATAGGGTATGGTTCCCTCTTTTTGATGAAATATTTGATCTACATTTTGTCTATCGAATATTAACCATTTTAACCTTGCCAACAAGGCGTAATTAACCCAATCGTAGGTCCTAATATGTCATGCTATATATTAACTATAGATATATATGAGAAGGAATAATAAAGACATAGATTGATAGAGGTGGCGAGACAAGGGGAGTCACAAGGGAGAGATGGAGATAAACTGAAGGAGAGGGGAGAGAAGGAATGGAGAGAGAGAGAGGGAGAGGAGTGAGAGAGGTAGAGAAGGGTAAGAGAGGGAGATAGTGACACAAAGATGGAAGAGGATGATGTTGAGAGGGCTTGCCTGGGTGACTCTGGGAGCAACCTGAAGGTGGTCATAGAAATCTCTTCTAAGTTACAAATCTGAAGAGAAAAAACTGGTGATGTATATGTGGTTGCTCAACCTAGGCTGTATGGAAAATCTTGGCTGAGAATGTTTACCTTTCCGTTTCTTCATGAAATTAGGTTGTCTGGTCACATAATAAGATCATGACAACATGTAGGTGATTGTTCTGTAGTAATTTCTTAGCCTTATCTTCATAATGGCTAACAGAGAGGATCAGGTTTGAATAAAGGACATAATTTGATGAATTTGGAGATTTAGAGTTGAAGAAAAAATTGTGGTGATGTTTGGATGGGTGCTAATTTGTAGGGTTTTCCATTTTTATAATTTTCTTTGTTGTGCTTTCTACCATGCTACCTAGTTGCTTTCATGTTTCCCTAGCATTTTAACTTTTTCGATTTCTATCTCTCTATTGTTTCTTGCCCCATTTGAAATGTCATCCTTATTTGGTAGGTGTTTTGTTCAATATAGTGTGAATATTTTTCCATCACACAACTTCTGTGGGGTTTGTCTACGCAAATTGCTTGTAAGGCCCATTCATCAAGGTATTTGATGAAATGAAATGATTATCGATGATCACCAAATAATGGTACCTGCAGAGATTTACTCTAACAATTCTACAGTTTTCTTGTGCCAAAAATTATACAACATTTTAACCTCATGAATTAGTCTCCTCTGTTCTCTTAGCTGATTCTATAAGCACTTATTGCTGTTGTCAAAGCTTTTACTCTCTAGTCCCATTGAGCTATTTCATTTATTTATGGACATTGATCTATTTTCATTTCATTTCTTCAATTTTTCTGACTGTTATGCGTTTCCTTTGGCCACTTCCTTCTTTCTTACCTATGTTTTTTCTGCTTAAGCATTCCAGCCAGACAGAGCAACAGGGGTAGCAGGAGCCACGCTGTCCAGCCAGAGCCTTGTAGGGGTAGCGCAAAGGCAGCAGGAGCCATGCAGGCCCAGTCAGGGCAGTGCAGGGGTAGTGTAAGCCCTTCAAGTGTGATGCAGGCCCTTAGTGAGCAACGTAGAGGCCGATGCAAGCCAGTTAGGCTGATGTAGAGGGATTCAGAGTAGCGTATTACTGTCGTTTTTATTTCTATGTTGGGTGAACCAGTTTTGGTGCCCAGGATTGTTGTACTTAGATTCTGCATAATAATGAAACCCTCCAGATCTAGCTTCACCGGTTTTCCCTCATTGGGTTTTTTCTGGGGATAGTTGTCCAGGAAATCCGTGTGTCACTTTGTCTATGAGCATGTTATTAAATATTTGATCTGTATGTATAGGTTGCTAGTTGTATTTACTATTTACTTCGTTAATTTATTGAATATTTCAGAAATTAACTTGTAACTTAATTCAAGTAGGAGAATTAAATCAAGATACTGCAATAGGGTTTCTTAGATTAAGAAATTTTCACATTCCCTAGGTCTAGCCCCATTAGGTCACCTAGGGCAACAATTTCCTAGGAATCTAGCTAGAGGAAAACTTCTATATCCTAGAGGTAGCTGCGTTGCTAGGTGCCCTCACTCTCCTCAGAACATGGGCCAATTCCGACAGTGGAATCTCCGGATACCTCAAGCCCTAGCTCTAGGATCGAGTTTTTCCTAGGTGTTCCCAAGGATAGAACCTAGTAGGATCAATTTGACCTATCGAAGTAAAAAAATTTGGCTGATCGTTTCCCATCACCTTACCCAGGATAGGAACATCATTGGTTGCTAAATTCCATCCCCGAACCTGGGTTGGGTCCACTTGGCCCTGTGTGGTCCCATTTGGTGTCAAAGGCCTTTCATCAAGGACCATTTGGGAATCCAAATTCCCAAAGGATTTTAGGGATTGAGAACTTCCTTCATAAGTCTTATTCTTCTCCCTCAACCCTTCAATCCCCCTCCTCTCTCCCTAGAAGATAATTCCCTTGCTTAAAAGGAAAGCAAGTCCCACTCTTTATTTTATCTTAGGGAAAGGGTTTCGAGGGTCACTTCCCGCCTATTCATTGACCTATACTCTACAAGTTACTTCCTAAACTACCCGGACTCCACCCATTGGTGAAAGTCCATGAAGAGCAAGGAGCGTTAGCTGTGGTGACAATGGGCTAAGCCTCCATCGTTTCCCTTGTCCTAGTAGTTTCCCTCTTAGGAATCCCTTTTAGATCCACTATTGGTTTGAGTGGTAACAAGTTGTTCACAATTCTATTTGTGAACAACTCTTTGGTATGCCCACTTTTGCCATACTACAGCTCGAAGATGAGAAGTCCAGGGCTATGGAGGCTGCCCTTCTTCTCACTGAATCAATCCTCTACAATATAGTGAACTAGGGCTAGTTGGTTGGCCCACTTGAATGTTACTTTAGTCCTTCAAAGTCTACACATCCTTAGGCCCTATACACCTGCCCTTCTACCAATTTTGTTGTCCTTCACCAGAACAAGAGTCGGGGCTCTTCTTTGACAATAACCTAACAACCCTCCAACTGTACTTGGCCTACCATCAATCCGCCCAACCACAGTCAATTATTTTTACTGATCTATGGCCCACAATATTGTCTTCATCCAGGGCTCTTCAAATCTGCCACCTAAAAATGGTTTGAGTCCTCTCAAGATCAATTTTCTTGTGTATCGATAATTTGATCTTTGTTTTCCAATCTATGAACAAATATGAACTACTCCTCTTATCATACTTATAACAATCTGTAGATGACTGAACTAGGGTCACAAATCAGCCACTAACAGTATATTTACTAATTGTTTATAAGTTTCTTTAGATATTTGTCTAAAACTCTATGGAAAGTCCACCAAAATCAACTCCTCTGCATTTCAATCCATTCTTCATATGGCACATTTCTTCTGCATGCTCAATCTTCTGCTCAGGTTCCACCCTCCTTTGGATCTGTTGTCTCCACACATACTAAATTTGCAAACCATCTTCCAGATCTACGATATTTATTGCAGAAATAAAACTCGCTCTAAGGGTCACAACCCATCTTCTTCTACGTAAATTTTTCATAGTCTTAAGGTCATACCTTATGAACTAAACATGTTAGGAAACTGTCCTAACTAGGGCATTATACTTATGTACTTCTATTTATTGTAGAACAAACCCTATCCACACATCGAAAAAACATGACTCTTGCCTCCATAAGAGACTCGACCTAGCTCATATGGATCCATAGATTCTGGGAATTTCTTTGACTGAATCTTGACATGAACTTCAGATCTCAATGTCGACCCTCAAACCAGGGTTAACTCAGTCAATATTACACCTGCGTCGACTTCTGTTATGGCTCGAAATTACAGTGCAAGCCCTCCTCCATTTATGTTGGTGTTTATCATAGACCTTACGACCTACTAACCAACACAAGGCAAGATGGTATCAACCCTCTCTTCTATTTCATGTAGAAAATCTAACCAATGGGATTCAATCTGATCTTGTAATCAAGTACTAAAACAAGATACCGAATCCTTCCTATGATTTGTGGAAACAAAACACAATCACACAATCACATATAAGTAAGAGAAACAAGTTATCAATCGCACAACACAAGATGTATCTGGAGAAGAAATTTCTCAAAACCCTCTATCTCTATTTTGTATTAAGTCAAGGAATCATGAAACAACACAATGGTTAATCTCTCTTAAGATTCTCCAGCACTCTGCCAATTGTCTCCTACTGATCTGGGAAAAATCGGTCTAGTACTTAGCCAATTCTCATCCTTCCTTTAGCCTGCCTTGCACACGCAATTCCTATGGAATTATCTCCATATTAATTAGGAAAACCAACCTTCCTTGATTGCACAATCCATCATGGCATCCCAATGACTTTATAATTGCACATGGAAAATTTTCTATAAATACAACTGATAGTTATGTTCCTCTGAACAGTGTTACAATAAGGATCAAGGGTATTTTTATTATTTAAAAAAAGATAAAAACCTAAACAACCAAAACCCTATCCTGAGGAGATGTACCACCAAGAGTTTATGGGCCTCATTGGGGTTAGTTGGGCAGCCAACTTCTCGGGATCGTAACTTGGTCATATGATCTTCGTTTGATGCACATGATACCTCGTTAGAAATATCTCTTTGAGGACTAAAACAACTAATACAATTTCTATGAAATCGCCAAACCTTTCATGCCCAAAAAACATCGTTTGGGGCCTCAAAACAGCTTCGAAATTTCAGGACTTGAAAAATTGACAAAAATAGTAAATTGTGCTCTAATTAAGGAAACTGAAAAACAGAAAGAGACAATGGCAAGGGCCCAAGTGAAATATGCGGGTGGCCACCAATATCCACCTCGATCACCTTAAATCGAATTTCTTGAGCTAGCTCAATCATCATGACTTAGTTAATTGACACAAGTTTTTATGAGACGAAATTACAATTTATTGTCGAATTTATTTAAGGGAAAAATAAATTAGATGCCTCACATTCCTCACTCCTGGTACATCAAAATTCCTCACCAGTGTGGGTGCATTTTTTTTTGTCCTTTCTAGTCGCCAATTTGACTGTTTCTTGTTGCAAATTTCAACACTCCCTCTCAACAAGAAAGGAATTCAATCTATCCCCATCCGGTACCTTTGGAATGTTCTGCATGCTACACTTCTCTAGTGCTGTTTGCACCTGCAACTCCTGAAACTGAATAGCCTCTGAACAACTGAATCAGTATAATGCATCTGTCATCAGAGTCTTTTGACTGCTGCTATCTACTGCACATGTCTAGTACTGGATTCTCTACACTGCTGCTAACATCTGCATATGTGCCCTTTTAACTATTGCTAACTCTACTTGTGCTCCAGTATTTGACATCTGTCACTATGATTTCTGTCTTGCTGACATCTGACTACATCAATCTAACTGATCCTTCCTACTACTGCTGTACTGTGGGCTCCTCGTAGCCAAGTTCGATCCATGAGACACACCATCTCAATGGACCTTGCCCAAATTTCTTATCTTTGGATTATGTCTACACATAACTGCACCTTACACCTCAAGGTATGGCTACTCCCTCTTCCCATCTAGCTCGAAATTTCCCCCTCATGGAGGTCTCTGCTTGAGTGGATGCTTCCACTCGGTCTCCTCTCTGCTTCTCCAATTGTGGCAGCTACTCCACAACCTTCTGAGACTGCTTCTCATGAGGATGCATGTTGAGAGGTAATTTATGCTCCCTCTAAACCACCAAGTCTCTAACTTCTGCCTTTCTCCTCAAAGCTTTGAATGCATCCGGTACCTCAAGTGCATATAGGTTCTTGACTCACGCATAGTGTAACTGTCCCGAAGTTACAAAAATTTTCTAAAAAATATTTGATTTTAAATCGATGATATCTCCCTCATCCGAGCTCTGATTTGACCGATTATTTTTCCATTTGGGTAGATTTTCGCAAGGAATCCATATATTCTATTTGTTTTTGAAAATTTTACAAAAAAATATTCAAAGATTCTCTACAAACTTGCCACCCAAAAAATTCCTGCTCTGATACCATGTAGAAAATCTAACCAACGAGATTCAATCTGATCTTGTAATCTACTAAAACAAGATACTGAATCCTTCCTACAATTTATGGAAACAAAACATGATCACACAATCATATATAAGTAAGAGAAATAAATTATCAATCACACAATAACATGATGTATTTGGGGAAAGCAAATAATCAAAACCCTTGTATCTCTATTGTGTATTAAGTCAAGGAATCATAAAACAATACAATGCTTAATCTCTCATGAGATTCTCCAGCACTCTATCAATTGTCTCCCGTTGATCTAGGCAAACTCGGTCTAGTACTTAGCCAATTATCATCCTTACTTCAGCCTACCTTACTCAAGCAATTCCTAGGGAATTAACTCCTTATTAATTAGGAAAATAAGTCTTCCTTGATTGTGCAACCCATCATGGCATCCCAATGACTTTATAATTGCACATGGGAAACTTTCTCTGAATAAAACTGATAGTTATGTTCCCTTTAACCTCTGTCTCAACTGGGTATTCCTAGAAACTGACATGCATGCAACTATTAATAGTGAATTATCATTTATCTGATGATCACTCATTGTGAATTAAATCTAATTTAATTCACTGGGCCTCTTACTAGCTCATCACTCAGTTATAACTAGTTAAACTGATTTTAACTCATTTAATTGAGTTAATTACACTTGCACCCCACTAATGCATCAACTTCAACTGGACCCCAAAAATATTAGAATCCCTCTAGATGCCTCATATTCCATCCTCAACTCGAATTTCTTGAGCTAACTTGGTCATCATGACTTAATTAACTGACACAAGTTGTTATGAGATGAAATTGCAATTTATTTTCCAATTTATTTAATGGAAAAATAAATTAGACGCCCCACATTCCTCACTCCTGGTGCATCAAAGTTCCTCACCAGTGTGGGTGCATTTTTTTTTGTCCTTTATGTTTTCCAATCTCACTATTTCTTGTTGCAAATTTAAGCATTTCAGAATTTGATGTGGCCTTCACACAAAGACACCATTGAAATCACATGTCCAGATTCTCATGAGAAACCTCTCTTAAGCTTGATCTTCCAGAAGAGAACCAACAATATTCCATCCTACTTCCTAGCGCAAACTGACCATTAAGGTATGCAACATACTTTTGAACCCTCACATGATGATATTTCTCTTGGAGGATGATCATGACCTCCCTTTAGCAACCCTTACTCGACCCTCGTACTCAACCTACATTATGAATACATCTCTCTTCACCCCCTTGATGTGCCAGATAGTGGGAATACATGTCAAACAAACTAAGATTTTCCAAGTGATAAGGCATGCCAAGATGTGCAAGGGTGTGTCAATGCATGTCAGGGACTTTCGAGACAAAAAAAGGGAGAAAAAGTTAAACTACAAGGAAATGAACACATAAGAGGGTTATTAAGTCATCAATTTACCTTTTCCAAGAGGGGCATGCTAGGCACACTAACACTAGGCAGCAATAGGTTCCAAGTGAAAAGTCTTAGTGCATTCTAAGTGCCAAGTAATCATTTGTTGCTTCTCATCTACTTTCCAACAATTTATCATCACAAATAAATTTAATATTAAACCATGCTAAATCATACCAAGGCATCTCAACATATTCCATACATGCTAAGACTTTCCAAGCGCCAACACGTGCCAAGCGCCAATATGTGTCAGGGACTAGTGTTATGCATGTTATGACGTGGAAGGGAATGTTGAAGGGTGCTAAGGTGTGCTAGAGAGTGATAATGCATGTTGATGAGTGTTAAGGAGTACTAGGAAAGAACATTAAGGGAGCACTAGGTAAAAATTCATGGAAGTTAATGAATATGAGGAACGTGTACTGCCAGAGACTAGTATTAATGGTCAGTGTTAGTTGTCATGCCAAGGAGGGAGTGACAAGGTATGCTAAGCATTAGTAAGGCATGCTAGGGAATATCAAGGCATGTTAAGAATTCCCAAAGTGTGCTTGGGATTTCTAGGGTGTGCTAATTATATCATGTGCCAATTAATAGTGCCAAGATATGGAAATACATGCTAGGTGCTAAGGATGTGGCACAGGGTGCCAGGGTATATCAATATGTGTCAAGGCAACAAAAGGAAGAACCAATAAGAGGGTTAATAAGTCAAGACTTTATCTTTTTGAAAAGGGGCATGCTAGGCACACTAATAATAGGTCCCAATACATGCCAAGTGGCATTGTGTGCCAAGTGCTAATGTATGTCAATGCATTCAACCAAGGTGTTCTAGGGCATGCTAGGGACTATATGCATCATGCCAACACATGCTAGGAGAGTTCCATGTTGTGCTAGCGCATGCCACCATGTGCTTGGTCGTCAATGTCATCACAAGATGTTCTAGGTACAAAGATGTTCCAAGACACGTGTGGTAATAAGAAATGTTAGTGTGTGCCAAAGCATTAATTTAAGGTGTGCCCTTGAGGATTGTTAGGTCTTTCTCATTAATAGAATTTTCAGAGCTCGATTATGTATTAAATAATATGTTTCCTACACAAAATAGTGGAACTTTATCTAAATGGAATTTGCTAGATAATAAACTTAATAGATATGAATCATGTGTTGACTCATAGGAAATCTCTATTCGACTAGTCATTACTTGAGGGAAATGATACATGCTTATTACTTCTTAAAAAATTGACTGACCCTAACCACTATGGCCTTGGACATATTATAAAAAAATCTCAACAATAATGTTATTAAATCATTATATTTTGACAAAAAATATATTAACAGGCACATAGCATCATCAAAAACTCATTGGAATGATCAATGATGACGGACATTTTTTGATTGTCACCAAAAGTAACAAAAAGAGCATTGGTGAGGGTCATTAAAAGTTCGTTACTAGAAGTGTCACCAAAGAGAGAATTAGTGATGGGCCTTTAACGAACCTCATCAAAAGTGAAATGTCTTTAGTGACGGACCATAAAGGACCATCACTATATACACTTACAATGATGGTTTTTAGTGATCAATGATGACAGACATTTTTTGACTGTCACCAAAAGTAACAAAAAGAGCATCGGTGAGGGTCATTAAAATTTCGTCACTAGAAGTGTCACCAAAGAGAGAATTAGTGATGGGCCTTTAACGATCCTCACCAAAGGTGTCATTGAAAATGTTTTTGGTGACGGACCATAAAGGACCATCACTATATACACTTACAATGATGGTTTTTTAATGACCGTCACCATATGTGACATTGGTGACGGACCTTAAAGGTCCGTCACAAGCATGACCCTCACCAATGTGCTTTTTTCTTGTAGTGAATTTATGATTGGCTACAAGAATATTACTTAGTAATCCCTCATGCCAAAAACAGGCTTCGATCTTTCTTGATGTTTTCTAAGGAGTACAACATATATGCAAGTACATTCATAAGAATTTTTTGAGGTTTGTTTGATTGTGGTTCCAATCAAAAAGGTAAAATGAAAGGTTGGTTAAGGTTAGCTTCTATGGAATACATTTCTTTCGACAGGCAATACCTTTTATCTTTTGTGCAAGTTATTCAAGTTTTTACCTTTTCATTTGCACATGATTTTATATCAGTTTTAATCTCTTGTATCTTTGTGATTGAAGGTTAGGAGAGGTTATGGTGGTTACACTGGAAATTTCATTACACTTATCCTTGACCTTGTAGCCAGTTAGGTTAGGAGTAGGTCTAGTTGCATTCTAGTTTCCTTTTCACTCATCCTGCACTTGCTCTCCATCTAGTCTCTAAATTTGTTTTGTTTTCTTGTATTATATTCTATGTGTTTCCTTACAGTTCAATTCTCCTATTTTTTTTTTTTTTCTTGTTTTGTCTTGTATTTACTTTTATGTTTTTCTTAATAAGACCTTGCATGAAAGATGTTGTTTTGGCTTAAAATACAATGTGGAAACACTTTAAAAATGCAATTGTGATGAGAAAAAATGTTTGGATAATCTATTACCCATTCTCTATTTCGGTTTATATATATTTAAAGTCAATGAGGTATGAATGGAAAATAGGATATGTTCCATACGAAAATCCTTTGGTCAAACTACAAAGCCTATATGTTTATTAGGATCTTCATTCTGACTCAGCCTTGTATTGAATGGTGTTTTCACTCGTCAGCTCAACCAAGTAGAGAAGGGAAAGGAGAAAAAATTTAAATGAGAATATTAAATTCAATTATATTTCAAATCCCATAAACAAGGAACAACCTCTCCTGCTCTCCATAAATCAAGATTCCTCTTTCGCCCATGTTAAAAATGTTCAATAAATGCTTCAAGCCTATATATAAGAAAATTAATTAAAGGGTGAAGAAGAGAAAGGCTTCTTGCGTAGAGAAGTGAAGCACACAAATTTTTTGGGGTACTGAACATGCCTGTTGGTAGCGAAGCAATGCTTGTGTTTCCTTGAGGTGACTCTGCCAGGGTATTGAAAAGGTTCGTTGGTAGTGGAGAAACACCAGGGAATGTGCTTAACTCTAATATTCAAAAACTCAGTATGCTTATTATCCTTCTTCCTTATCGAAACAGTTGAGGTATGAATAGTATTATGTTGATGTGTTTCAAGCAAAGTAAGGAATATAAGGGGCTATATATTTAACCAGGATAAGTGGAAAAGCTGAGGTAACCTACATGGTGAAACAACACTTCCTAAAAGACTAAGACCTTGCACTTAAGGGTAAGCCCTGAATAGAGAATTTGGATTTCTAATAGTTTGTCGCCAAGTGTTGATGCTACAATCAGCACCCTTCAAATTTTTCCCTAAAATTGAATTTTGGAGCCTACTGTTGAGATTTAATAAGAAAATTTCAGCGCCCACACCTAGTTGCATTAAGCACCCAAACTAGGGTGGGGCCCATAGTGCTATTTTTGGGTGCACGTATATTTTAGTTATCCCTTAATTAATATGGACAATAAACTGTAATCTATTATCAATGTAAACTTGAAATAGTTAGCTGAGAGTGATACACTCGGTTAGCTATTGGATATCGAGTTAGAGGTAGTTGGTGAGGCATCCAGAGTAATTATAGTTGTAACAGAGTTCGAAGTGCAGTGGTGCATTAATTAATACATATTGTAATCAGTTTAACTCAGTTAAGTGAGTTAACCTCAGTTTTGCTAGTTGTAACTGAAGATACACTAGTGAGAGACCAAGTGAATTAAATATTAATTAATTCACAATCATTGATCTCACATGCAATTGAGGATTTACTATTATTAGCTACATGCATGTCAGATCCAATGGAGACCCAGTTGAGTTCTAGGTGAAAGGGAAGTTGACTGTCAGTTGTAGGATTATTGGGTTGCACACATGCAGCCAAACAACCATTGGATTTCCTATTATCACTCTAGTAATTCTCTAAGTTGTGAGATTTTGATTTATAGTTGAAAGAAATCTAGAGGTAACCATAAACCAAATTTTAAACTCTAGAATCTAGCCTTCCTAGGGTTCAGAGAGAGCTCTCTCTATAAAATTTAACTTTTTTTATTTATTTATAAAATATTAGGCTAGTTATGATTGTGCAATTTGGTTTTGGTTTGATTGGTTTGGTGGGAAAAATCACTTAATGAGATGGATTGTGGGAAATATGTTTGTCCATTGGGCTAAGGAGTCAAAATTCAAGCAGACAGAACTAGGATCAAGGTCAAAAAGTCAAATTTTTTCAAGGCAAGATAGATAAGCTTTTGAAGATCTTGGAAGGCTATTTGGTGAGGTGATTTGATCAAGATAAAGAGCAATGAAGGGTTCTTTGATCTGGAAAAAGGAAGTAGTAGGCAGAGGTCAAACAAAAGAGGGAGCAATTAAGGGTTTCCTACACTGGAAATCAGCAGAAAACATAGAAATGATAAACAGTAAAGATAGGGTGCTTTTAACAAATCCTGAAATAATACTCCTAAATTATCATTCAAATTTGGAACACATATATGGATGCATGAAACAAAGAAGATAAACAATGACAAGTAGAAAATACTTCACTTCAATAGCTCATCACATGAATCCTGAAATATGATGCTAATTGATTCGATCCAGTCTGCTACTCGAATTTGAAACACAAAAGCCTTCAAGTACAACAAAAATGACTATAGAAATCTTCAGCAATTTTATTCCACAATAATACTTCAAAGAGTGAAGTATTTATACAAAAATGTTTACAAAATATCCTAGAATGCTTCTAGGAAATATCTAAGGAAAATAGAAATATCTTTACAACAAAATAGTGACAGCTGCTTAACAAATCAACAAATTGTCCTATTTATCCAAATAAAATAGAAACTAATTGTGGATTAGGTGCAGCTGGCTGCCTGCATTAGGGGAATTTTGAGGTCTAAAATGGGCCTCCTAAGAAAAATGAACAACAAAAATAAACTTTATAAGAACCAATATGATTCAAGATGATGATGTCAGCTATGGGGGATGATTCACCATTTTTTAAGTAAAAGGCTAAAAATATTAAAAAATAATAAAATAAGAAAACTACTTTTTCAACTTGTATTTTCAACTTATCTCCCAAAGTTTTTACTCAAATTTCAAGCGGGAGTACTCACTGAATGCAAAATTTAACTCCTCATCCAAGGAGTACTCATGTTGTAGACTTTAGATAGACCCTACTACACGAAAAATGAGAAATAAATAAAAAAAACCATGTTTGCAATCATGTTTTCATGTATTTATCATTTTTCAAATAGCAGGACCCACTGAAAGTATGTAACATGGGTACTCCTTGGATGAGGAATTAAATTTTGCATCCAATGAGTACTCCCGCTCAAAATTTGAGTAAAAACTTTGGGAGATAAGTTGAAAAAGTAGTTTTTTCTTTTTTCTCTCTAAAATTTGATGATGTAATCAAATCTTACTTTATTATTTCCACTATTATTTTATAATTTCCTTAGGAGGCCCATTTTAGACCTCAAAATTCTTTTAATGGGTGTCTTCTTTGCTGGCTTAGATATTTTAATTCTGTTTTGAAATCTGATCTTCTTTATCTTATACTCTTTCAATCTGATACTCTTTAATCTCTGTGAAAATTCCTTTGCTGCTGTAACAAATTCTGTTTTGACTGAAAAATCAGAAAACTGTTTTCTTCCATTTATCTGCGTTTTAACTTTCACAGTAAATCAGTAAGTAGTTTCCAAGCTTGATCATCTGGAATTTTTTATCCTTTTCATCTTCTTGAAGTTTTCATCTGCCTTAGTATATCTGAAAAAAGTTGGTTTTATGACAAATAAATGTCTTATCTCATGTTGTAGATAAAATAAATCTTCAAAACTTTTGAGTAAGACTTTTCCTGTAGGGATGCCTTGTCCATCTGTCTTGTTCACTTGCTCTTTTGCATATTCTCTGATCTTTTTATCGTAATCCTCATGAGGCATAAGCTTATCATTAATGACCAAAATGTTAGGCAAACTTCTTTGCCTCAAATTTTCAAATTTAACCATAAACTTGGTTATGGCCATGTTCATATTTTCACATTTCTCTTCAAGTTGTTTCATCAGGTTCTTCTTAGTGATGACTTTCCGTATTTCAAGGATTATTTCAGTCCTGTCAGTGATCTCAATTTCTTCTAACTCCTACTTATTTTTACTGTTAAGAAATTTTATCAATTCTATGGCTTACTCAGGTTTGTCACCTAGCTCATCTTTGGTTTTCTAAATTCTGCTAGTGCTACTTTTAGTAAATCTCTTTGTTCAAAAATTACCTGAATTGAGGGCCACACATCATTGACGGATTAAATGATTTTGTTCCATAACTGGGTTTTCACATATGATATTGGTTCCTTTAAGGTTAAATCCTTTTGAAGTTTTTTCAGTTCTTCATTTAACCTATTAGCCCTTTGCTCATGAGTTTTGGCATTGATTTGGGCTAATTTCTATGTATCCTCAAGATTGTCTATCACTTTCTTCAATCTATTAATCTCATTTGTCTGAAGTGACATTTCTTCCATGGATTTTACTAGTTTACTATCCTCATCTGAAGGTTGAGCTGTTGTAGTAGATGACTCTGTAGTTGAAGCTGTAGATGATGTTACTGGCACTGCAGTAGCCAATGGTACTTTGGGTGCCAACTCTTCTGCTAGATTTAAAGACACACTTGTAGTAACCATAGGAATTACTGAAGGAACTTCCTGTGCTTTTGTTGTTTCCTTTTCATGGACAAGCTTTTCCATTTGAATTACCATTTCTTTGATCGGTCCTATTAGCTGAAAGATTAAGTTCATCATATCATCCTTCTCAGTCTTTTCTTGTATAATTTCTTTGGCTCGAGGATGTTCAATTGATGGAAGCTTAAGTTGTTTCCTTAATGCTGCAATGTCCTCATTCTTTTTCTTCATTAACTGTTCTGCAAATTTGACATTTGCAGGATCATATCCAACTTGCATGACCAACTCTTCTAAGGATTTAATTCTAAGATCTTTAGTATATAATGAGGCTTTGTCAACCTTCATTTAATATTTCATGTTTATGATTGTGTTATGAAGTTTTTAAACACTCATAGCTTTGGTTTTAATGGTAGAATACATCATCTCTAAACTCTGTCTATGAAATTCTATTTGATCAAGTGCATGAATTTTTTCTGTTTGTACTTCTAGATCAATATTTTTGCAGTCTGAAATTGTCTTTGGAATCTTCACTGTAGGCTGTAACACTTACATGATCAACCTATTATTTGAGTAATCAAAGGTTGATAAGAGTCTGTTTTGAACACTTGGTGTTTGCTTCAAATATTGAGAGTAAATCTCATTTTTTATCTCTTCATTCTTTGTCTTGATTTGTTTATAATTTTCCTTGATATCAAGGTCCTTTTCCTATGCTGTTTGTGAAGATGATGCTTCTAAATTCTGATGTTTCTCTTTCAACTGTGCATTTGAATTATCAATTTGTTCTTCATTCAAATTTTCTGTAACTGGCTCATTTGTGATGAATATAGCAACATCTGTGTTTGTTACTGGGACATCTGTGTCTTCAACCTAAATAGTCACTTTTTCTTTGTCAACTGAGTTTAACTTAGGCTTCTTATTGTATCTTAACTTGAACCTAGTCTCAGTAGTGGTTTCAGTTGTTGAGCCTCAAAATTGTGCTTTCTTTCATCTTACTTTACCTCATTTTCCTTTGTCCATTGCTATCCTAGACCCAATTGATCAATGAATTTAGTTAAAATTACTTTTAGAATGATTAACATGACCGACTTGCTAAGTTTTATGATTTTTGTCATTGTAATGCATTTTGATCGGAACTAGCTGCAGAATGCAGACATTCCGTAGCTAACCGGTGATTCTGCAGCTGTCTTCACGTTTGAGTATGTTCCAGGTGGCCTCTCAAGAAAAACCGCATATGGGCATATTCCACGTCATGTCTACATGGTTCGTTGCTCACCATGAAGGAAGAAATGAATTCTGGGTATGGTTTTGGAACGTGGGAACACATTTAGGAAGGCAGACTTCTATTAGGACTGTCTCAATCCAGATGTCTTTTTCCTTTTTATGCAGCCACTTCAAGAGTCCTAATGTGATTCCGATAAGGAAAGACAATGTTCCTGAAATTGTTGCAAGTCTTGTTATTTACATTTGTTATATAAACACTTGGGAAATCGAGAGCTAGGCTAGATTTTTTTCTAGATTTTGCTTAGATTCTGTGCTACATTTCTGAAGACGCAGAGTGCTATGTTCAAGTTATTTCACTTTTAATGAAGCAGACAGTGTTGTTTTGAAAGTGTTGATTTGATTTGGAGTTAGATTCCGTCAGGTGGTAGAGGGCCCCTGCCTCTTGCACGGATTTATTTGCGTAATTTAGATAAGTATTCTAGCTTCCTTTACTTTTTGAAGTTGAATTTGTAGTTGTTTTCATTAGCTACTATAGTTATACTCATTCTAACTCTTCCACAAGAAGAAGCTCTTCCAAAAGATTATAATGATGAATGGGAAATGGCTATAGTATTGTAGGATTTAATTGTAATCGCTTTTATTCACCATCACAGTTATACTTATGCTCAATACTCTTCCACAAGAAGAAACTCTTCCAAGAAATCTTTATACTGCCTTAAGCATGATTGTGATCTTGAACATTTTAGTTGTGTGTTTTCACTAAGTACCATCGTTGTTCTTGCTCTTAAACGCTTGTCCAAAATATCATAATGACGAGTGGGAGATGGCTATGATATCTTAGTTTTTCATTGCTTTCAGTCTTTATTCTTGCATTTGCACTCAATTACACAGTCAGGATTGTTCTAAAAACTCTTCCAAAAGAAGGAACTCTTCCAAAATACCAATCATGATGGACAAACAGACTGTATAATTCTATAGAATAATGCATGATAGCATAGTTAGGATACTCCGGAGTTTAATTGCACTTAACTCATGCTCAGTTGTTCTATTTTGAGTTTGATAATGACTTGTAGTTCAGCATTGTTTTAGATTAGTGACATTTTAAGTTCAGTTTTAGTTCAACTCATTGCATTTGCACTTCACATTCAGACTGTCATTCACTGCACATTAGATTACTTCAATTGTTAAACTTAACAAAACAACCTTCATTATTCACAAACCTCTTCTTGTTCTAAAATCTACAATTGCTTCATAACTACATGAACATAAGACAATATCATTTTAAGGCCTGAAGTACCTCTACAATGTCCTTATCACTTCATAAACAGAGCCCTCCCTCAAAAGACTACTTCGAAAAGAAATCAATAACTCTTGAGTAAGGTTTTGTGACATTCAATTAAATTGCAGAATAGAGTTAGGAACTAGTCCTAGAATAGAAGATCTTATGAGGGTATAAATGTTTTATTCCAAATTTGCTTCAAAAATATCTAATCAAGGATGAAATGTTGCATCATTATAAGTTAGTTGTTTAAACTGTTTAGTTAGGAGGATTTGCATATTTAGTTGATCATTTCTCAAGTTGAGTTTATGTTTTGAATCATTTGTTTAAAAGTCATTATCAAGCTTTGTTTTTGCTTAATCATAGTTTAGATGTGATTCTGTTTCAGTGTTTGCACTTGCATTTGTCATTTGTCATCAACCAATTAGGCTTCACTCTGTTTTTAATCACCAGCTCCTTTCCATTAGCTTTCTAGTCATCTTTCTTGTGAACATAAAACCACTAAAAGACCAAAAACATCATAAATCATCACAAAAGACCAAAAACATCACAAAACACTACACACAACGCATTAAGAAGCAAACACCTAGGTACATACAGTACACTTCACTTCAGCAGTTTACCAACCCTGGTTGACAATTAAATGAGCTCAATTTAGGAGACTAGATTGAGACCAAACATTTTGGTGCCATTGCCGGGGAAGTGAAAACTAGGTAACCTTTGTTTCTTAGCATCCAAAAACAATTATATGCGTAGGGAGAGAGATTCAAGGGGAAGATTCATAAGCAGCAGAGGCAGAAGTTTGATTTCTAGAACACCACTTGTTTCATCTAGATCCAGAGTTAGTACACCTTCATCTCAAACCCATCTTCCATCCTTTACTGATCCTGGACTTCTAGAAGACCTGAAATCAGATATCCCATTAGAGAAACCTTCCACTTCATCTACTGAACCTGCTATAGAAGAAGATTTAAAAACTCCTGTTAGGGGCACAAACTTTTCCACTTCCACAGGAGAGTCAACCATGGCAGAAGAAGGAGGAGGAGGAGTTTTTAATGGAGAACACACACTATTTGGAGGTAGAGGTAGAGGTAGAGGAGAAGGAGGTAGAGGTGCAGATGGAGGAAGAGGTAGAATAGGATGCTCTTTTGGGTTCCCTATAATTGATGAAGAAACCAATACAACCATGAAAACATTTCACCCTCTGTCCTTCCAAACTTCTATGGACTTAAAACTAAAGATCACCCATAATATCTATTTTCAGATTCTCGAGGATGTCTGTCACTCCTGGAGGAAACATTAGTGACCTGGAATACTGCAGTTATCCCACTATCAGAAGTTTTCCTGTTATCATCCAACTGTTTAACGCGAAATTGATGAACATTGCACCACATAGCCTTGTGGTGTTTCAACTGCAATATGCCAAACATGAAAAATATGCATTCTCAATTAATAATTAAACATATAATTTACACAACATGAAAATTAACTGAAAAATCAAACTTCTTGTCACATTATAAATAGGTGAATTAATTGCTTACCTTTCTATCTTTCAAACAATATGCTAAATCGATTTCCCTGTCCGTAACGTTCCCATCTCCACTACGATACGCTTCTCTAATAAATTCAGACAGTAGTTGCCATGATAACCTACTGTCGTTACATGCTTTACATGTTTCAATCCATTCACTCATCCACTCAAGATTGTTTGCAATGTATAAAAGTAGCGCCTCATAATCTTGAGCACCTGAATAAAAAAACAATAATTCACCAATATTAATAAATATTACTTATAACCATGGTAAATTATGTTAATTAATAAACTATGAAAGAATAAAACCTGAATGAATATAATGATCATATACATGATGTAAAAAAATGAAACATTATATGTATTATACATAATAAATCTTTTACCTCTCACTTTCTTCATTCTACCTTTTCCCAACAGGTGCTCCTCTTCAAATTTTTTGATGGAGTTCACATCGCAAATGCAATCCACCGCCTTCATGACTGGCGCAGCTAATTTAGGAAGATAATGACTAATGTACACCATGGATTGATATACCACATATCCCTCCACCATAGAACCCTCAGGTCGTGCTCTTTGTTTAACCAAAGCCTTCAAGGATTTCAGGTGCCTCTCGACCATCCACATTCACCTTGTGTGTATTGGTCCACACATTTCAATCTCCTCAACTTGGTGTATCAAGTAGTGTTCTTGTGCATTGAAAAATGTTGGAGGTAGATACTTTTGCATTTCACACATTAGCCAAGGAATTTCTCTCTTCCAATACTTTATTTCATCTTGATGGATTTCTTTCAATGACAACCATCTTCAAATCATTACGCAAGGTTATTTCAATGAAACATAATATATATTTCATTACAAGTAAATTAATACATCATTTCATCAAGTACAAAAATAAATTGTAGCAATTAGATTTTGCGTATAAATCAAAACTACTTACCTCATGTATTTACTAAGACCATATATAACTTGTTTGACATTGTTTTCGAAGTCGTTTGGGAGAGATACAGGTAGAACATACTATAAAAATAAAAAATGAATCGTTATTGGTTTCCAAATTAAACAGAAAAAAGGAAAATTTAAAATATGTATTCAAGCAATAACAAACAAAAACATATACCAAAAAAATTACCTTAATAAAGGTATGCCAATCATGTGTTTTCACCCCACTGAAGTCACCTTTATTCGTTAAGATATTATTTATGTTTGAAGCAAAACCTGTTGGAAATTTAATTCTTCTAACGACCTCTTTTACATCATTGCTTTGTTGTTATGTTAATAACCATGGAATATTATTATAATTTTGACCTCCATTGTTATTTGATCCGTCGATCACACTTTTCATTGCATGATTTGATTTCTCAATGTCAGCACAAATTTTGTCAATTTTATCTCTCTCATGTGCACCATCTATGGTTCGCCATAACATTTCTGTCACATTCTTCTCGACATGCATTGTATCAAACAAATGAGCTATTTTTAGGTCCTCATAGTAGGGAAACCTCGCGAATTGAGAAGGATAACATTTCATTCCAGGTGGAAGTACAATATTAGTACCTTCACGGCGATGATCACCTTGATATCAAAGAATAAAATAAATCAGAACAATATTAATTATAAAATACAATAAAATAAATTCATTAGTTAAAACAAAAATTCCAAACATTACATAAGAAAATAATATAGATATATATATATATACACACACATTACGTACCAGCTGCTCGACGATTATTAATTCTGTTATATTCCAACATCCACAATTGAGGTGTCATTCTTCGTGGTTTTAATCTAGTTTCTTCTTTATCATTGAAAAGATGTTTTTCAGTAGTATGATACTTATGGTTCCTAGGGAGGAAGTGCCTAAACTCATCAAACACCATCTTTCTTAAGTCTGGCGAATGATGATACTTCATCTTAGGGCCACAAACTAGACATGCAAATCTACCCTTTGTTTGAAGACCTGCAATAGATGGATCAATAACAATTAATATACTATGAGATCATTTTTAAAACATGCAATACGGTATATCTAATTTAGATAATTATGTATCATATTAAAGTGCAATGAAATATTACATACCACAAACATGTGTTAGTCCTGGGGCATCATGAATTGTTCATACAAGCATTCCACGACATTGAAATATCTTCTGCTTGATTGGCTTAGTGATGTCATACATAGTGATGCCATGCCATAACTGTATTAGCTCATCGATAAGAGGCTCAATATATACATTCATATCTTTGACCTGGTACTTACCTAATTGTTCAAAATTACAGAACATAATAATTACTCCCATGATATATGTATATATAAGTAAGTAAATAAATAAAATATATATTTATTCAAACAATGAGAGAAATGAAAATGTTACATTCAAAGAAATAATGTATCAAATACTTGGAATAATCATGGTCAACATTATGTGCTCCCTCTTTATTGACATCCAAGGAGGAATGTTATTGTTGATAACGAAAATAGGCCACACTGAGTAAGTAGATCTAAGCTCTCCGAATGGATTAACACCATCAACTGCCAATGAAAGCCTGACATTACGAGGTTCAATTTTAAAATCTACATATTTTTCCTCGATTTCTCTAAATGCAAAACCATCTGTAGGCATTCGAAGAACACCATCTCCACTTCTATTCTTTGAATGGTAATCCATAAACTGTGCTATGCTATTACACCTGAACATTCACTGCAAACGTGGAATTATGGGAATATGACGAAGAACCTTTTGAGGCACCTTTTTGGTTAGTTGATCTATTCGATATCTACTGGTACCACATTTCGGACATTCTGTTTTCAACGCATGTTCTCCATAATATATAATATGATCTTTAGGACATGCATCTATAGTGTTATATTCCATTCCAAAGTGTTTCATAATAGCACGTAGATCTCGATATGTTCGAGGTAAAGTATTTGGCGAAGGTAACAAATATTCACCCAACAATCTACAACAGAAACAAAAAGTAGTGTCTTGTAAAGATTATTAATCATATATATATATATAGATAATAGTTATTAAAACCGGAACCGGTGACCGGATCGGTGGAGCTAATGAACCGGGTTTCGAACCGGAACCGGTCTAACTGGTAGCGATCGGATCTCAATGAACCGGTTTTAAAAAAAAAAACATTAAATAATTATTTTTTAATAAAATGAAAAATAAATAAATAAATAAAAACTATTTTTAAGATTTGCAACCATGATTCCAAGCCAATAGAGACAAAATATGAAAATTTTGCTCATTTATATACCATGCAAAGGTGAATATATCAAAATGGAAGCAAATGCATACATATCATCGAAAAATACATAAGCAAACTTGTTGAAGTAATGTATCAGGTTTCTCTTATATTATTCACTGTGTTTTATTGCTGAGTTAATATTATAATATATAATCTGTCCCTGCTCAGATCTGTTGTCAATTCATTGTATCAGCCTGAAAGACAATTCTGGGTTCAGTATATATATATATATATATATATATATATCATAGCATCATTTTGAAGATCTTGTATTCTTCATTATCTATGTTTGCTTGCTAATAAATTTCTAGAAAAACATCTACAACACTTAGAGGTATTGAATTGGTTTATGAAACCCACTATTAGTGCTATTTGTAACAAGTTGAGAGAGCATTACAACTTCAGCAGTCTGCTCACAATGTGTTTGACAAAATTTATCACTGAAAAGATTCATTAAAACCCAGAAAACTCAGTAGCCATTTTAGTGCATTTCCAAGCGGGAATTTTCTAGTGGTCAATTTATTATTTCCAGTCACATTTTCATTAGGTTGTATGTTGTTGTCCCTTGAGTGGCGTAAGACCATTTGCATCAGTCTTGATGCCATGATCAAATTGCTTGTATGCTGTGTGAAAGGTTTTGTATTTATGCTGCTGCTATGTGTGAGCAGAGAGAGAGGGTCTGACAGTTCCTAGCTGAGTGTGAAATAAGGTTGCTGCTGATTGTTTTGAGAATAGAAATTGTCATCAAGTACACTTGATGAGTTGCATGCTGCCAGAGATTTTATGCTAGCCAGCCTTGTATTTATCAGTCATCATGTGTATTGTTGCTACTATAAGGTGTTGAGTATGAGTTATTAGACAAGTTTGTTGCTAGTATAATAGAGGAATTTGCAGCCCATGGAGGAGACACTGAGGAATTTGCAACTCATGGAGGAGCACCTAACCGGCCGGTTAAGTATGGAACTGGCTAATTTATGCATAAACCATCCGGTTCCTTACTTAACCGGTCAGTTAGGTCTAGTTAACCGGCCAAAACAGGTGAGAATAGGCTATTGACCGGGTTGCAAGGCCGGTTCCAACCGGCAGCCGTCCTGACCGGCGGGTTTTGATATATATATATATATATAAGTTATTATTTTACACATTTATTACAACTAAAAAAAATGGAAAATAATCAACATTTACATATATGTGATCATATATACATATTGCATACCTTAGGAGTTGTGTCATACATCTGTTCGGCAAATTATTCATAACCTTTAAGTTCACCAGCAACAATAGCAGAGAGCTGGTGAACTTAAAGGTTATGAATAATTTGTCGAACAGATGTATGACACAACTCATAAGGTATGCAATATGTCTATATGATCACATATATGTAAATGTTGATTATTTTCCCTTTTTTTTAATTGTAATAAATGTGTAAAATAATAACTTATATATAAGTTATTATTTTACACATTTATTACAACTAAAAAAAGGAAAATAATCAGCATTTACATATATGTGATCATATATACATATTGCATACCTTAGGAGTTGTGTCAGACATCTGTTCGACAAATTATTCATAACCTTTAAGTTCACCAGCAACAATGTAGCAGAGAGAAGAGTTGCATTTGAGTGTTCAAAAAGTCGTTCACTTGACCTTTCAATAAGAGGTACATCATAAATACCGTCACTGCTATCTCCACCATCATCATCTGACTCACCATACAAGTCTTGGAGCATTTGATTTGTCCCATCATTAATGTGAACTGTCTCATTACTGTCATCATGATCTACCTCCATGGGATCATTAAATTACCTTCATCATTCGCTTCATGTTCTTCACCTTGTACAACATCATTTCCAATACTAATATTTGCTGCAATATTCTCTTGTACTGGTGCAACATCATCTAATCTACTACTATTTTGCTGTGGAAGCTGGTTGATCATCTGAAAAAAGTTGGGGGGCAACTGTGCCTTTATGAAAATTACAAACATTAATAATTAAACATTAGTGTGCATATAAAAAATATTAAAAATTTAAAATAATATAAAATTTTACGATATAATCAAAATGAAGATAGATAATTAATTACCATGGGATGATAGTCATTCGATCCACCATCAATGTGCCCATATTTCCTACAATGCACTGTTGTTGTTGCTATTAAAACTCTAACATTATTTCTCATACAACATTTTTTACAAGGGCAATAAACTTTTCCATCACCCCTTTCACCCTTTTGAATTGTTTTTCCAGCTCCAATGTTTTCTTCCATTGATGCAAATTATCCTATAAAGAAAACAATAAATCTCTCTCAATGGTGTAGAAAACCCAAGACTTGTTGAACTCAATGGGAGCTCAATATATAAGAAAAAAGAAAATAAAAGTGGGCATTTTACAAATTATGAGCTTTTTACAAAATGTGGGCTTTTTACAAAATTGTGGGCTTTTTACAAATTGTGGGATTTTTTTATTCTTAATGCATTTTCTGTAGAATACTAAACAGATTTGTCCAAAATTTGAGATGCAAACTGTAGTCTCTACTACGTTTGGAAAATTGGAGGTTTATAAAAGATAAAATGCGAACAGAATTGTACCACTATGATAAGAAGCTGTCAGAAGCATTCCTTCTGCTTCACAAACATGGAACTACCTTAAGAATGCTTATGGTTGATATAAATATTAGAGCATGGCAGTTAAATGTAGTAGTTATGCTAAAATACTGAATAACAGCTTGAGAGTGCTCTTCAGATACTGTACGAATGCACCAAATTAAGGTTGTACCATTACTAAAGATAAATGGCCAAAATAGTCAATTTTGATATCGTGAAGTTATGTCTTTCTCGGTAGCAAACTGGGGATAGGATGGAAAATATGAGAGAACTAAGTTCCAAGGACTAAAAAACCAAGGCCAACATAGTTCTTCCTTGAATCAGAGACAAAACAAAGTTGCCCAAAAAAGTGTTTGAGAGCACCCATTGAAGCTCCTATATATAGCAGAGTCAACATTTTCCTATTGAACAAGTTTGTATAGTCAAAGCCACAACAAGATCAGATAGCCACGATCCTAAATGAGAACCAGAGCCAAAGCCAAGACAGATCCACGTTTAGCAGAACAAGACAGCCATAGCAAAGGATTTGACCACAGAACCAGATCATGAGAGATAGCAAGATTCTTGCTTCCACTGTGGAAATGTAGAAACTGTACAAGGGCTTTGCTTCCAGCAGATTTCATTATGACAATAATTGCTATGGTGTTGTAAGCGCTCATTAGTAGAATCTTAAAGCCATTCCGGAATTCTTTTAACCTGGAGAGGGTTTTCTGTGGTTATAAATCCTCATGTTCAAATTCCATTGTCGATTGGTTGTGTTTGATATTATGTTTTTACTGTCCGCAGTTGAATTTTCACACAGAAAATTATCAGTCTAAAGCAGAGAAATTTTACGATGTTTCTTTTGCTTCCTATTGTGAAGTATTTCACTCAGAACTCTACTCGTTGTAATAGAGGTCTTGGGCATAGAACAGGGGACTTGGGTTTTTTGGAATCAAACTTCAGGTTAAGATGCTCATATGAAGAATGGCACAGTGAGCCTTAGCATGGAGTTGGGAGTACCAATTTGAAGTGCAGGTAAGGCATTGTACAATAGACCAGTTAGATTTCTGGACCCTAATACAAAAGTTTCTTCTTCTTTCAAAACGTGTTTCTCTTTTTCTGCAACCAATGTGGGTCCTGTTCTTGTTTCAATTGGGGATGGATGAGCATTTGTTATTGCTCCAGATGATCACACTCTGGGTAGCCCTGGAGGCTATTTGGGGGTGATGAGTCCAATAGGTCTCAATGAACTGTTGCCCTCGCTGGGGAATACTATTGCGGTGGAATTTGATACTATTTTGGATGTTGAATTCCACGATCCTAATGGAAACCAGTACCTTCAGCTCCAGTACCTGTTCACAAAAGAGGGTGCCATAGTCATTCATGCGTGCAGAGAGGGTGAATTGCAGGCATTGCAACAGGAGGTGTTGTTGTTGTTGCATTGGCCACTAGATTGTTTATCTGGTTCTATTACAAGCACAGAGTATTGAAAAGGACAGACAAATTTAGTTCAGATATTGTGAAATTGCCTCGGAAATTCACCTACAAAGAGCTCAGCAATGCTACGAAAGACTTTTTTTGAATGTGATTGATAATTGATAATTGCAAGCAAGGGTAATCCCCTTGTGAAACCCAAATTTCTGAGCATTTTCTAAAACCTGATGACGGAGACATTGTAATGAACAAGCGCCTAGGTCCATATTACGTCCAAATCTACCAAGCACCAAGATCTATAAAAAAAAATCCACAGTATCTGCGAACTAAGGAGAAGAGGCAAAGAATGTGTTCTGCTTACCTGTTCGAATAGTCGTTGGGGTTTACCACGGCAAAAAATTGATAGAGCCCATGTACAAATTCGTATCATTGAAATTCTGGCAGTATCATTCAACTGGGCAAGCACCTGCCTCGGAGCTCCATGACTGAGGGCAAGATCCCTAAGTGATGCAGAGTCTCCAGCAATATTTCCCAAAGCCCAAACAGCCTTACACGAACACCAGTTGAACTCAAAGTTGCCCAAACAGCCTTACACAAACACCAGTTGAACTCAAAGTTGGGTAGTAGTTTTTTAAATCAAATTCCAAAATTACAGACGTATAAAGATAGTTGGGAAGAATAATTTTATGCCTCTAAAATGAACGTGCTACCTATTCTCGAACATTATCATTCCAGAGGCAAGAAGTTCCACAAATATAGGCAGTTCCCCGTAATCAATCACAACCTTTTTATTCTCAGAGGCTCCAAAAAAACCCAAATAGGGTCGACCCTACTATAGGAGGAAGGGCCTGCAGTAAGAACTTACCATTTTGCAAGAACTGAGGGCGAATGCTGTTCTGCAAGAGCTGAGGGCAAATGCTGAGAGAGAATGATGTTCTGCAAGAGTTGAGGGTGAATGCGCGCATGATATCAGACATTAATGTAGTTTTTTAAAAAATCATTTTTATGTAGCCCGCATTTGAATTTTCTGTTTTCCTTATTTTATTGGGCTGAACTGGATAAAATTGAATATGAATAGTGAGTTAATTGTAAGATCAGTGGGCCAAGGCCATACATCAACATTGACCATAGTGGGGAAGTATAAAAGCATGGATATTCATGCAAGTATAGTTATTAATGTAAGATCTAGCATCAACTGAAATTCACGTGAAAAAGTAGATGAAAAATGTACAATCATCCATTGGAGAGGTAATCTATAATTATCCAGTAAGACTCTTGGCTATGCATTGAGACTAAACTAATTTTCAATATTTTTGAATAATCATCCATTGGAATTTAGTAGGAAAACCATAGTAAATCATTGTCCAATGGCCATGCAAAAATATAAAAAAAATAATATCAATGGTACATCAACTTTCATACATGAGAACCCGGATGCGGGTGAAGTTGGTGGCGAGCCTTATTTCAGCTGCTATCCACCCATTAATGTCAATTAATGTCGACTGATCGGCGTTTAATGCCATTTACTCGCTCGAATAAACCGTAGTCCCGCTCCTCAATACACATTCGCATGCCGCGACATGACTCAACCTCCAGTTCATACTTATGGTGGTTTATTGCAGTCGATTCACAGTTGCACGGTAGACTGGGTTGTTATTATGGAACGTCCCTCTGGTCTGAACAGAATTCCCCCGCCTGTGAATCTGTGGTGCGCTCCAGGAGCAGGGCTTTCTAATGTTCGCACTGTAACTGGTAAGAGGAGCTGTCTCAATTGTTGTTTGGATTTTGGAGAAAATCTCCACTTCTCCCACACTGGTTCCTGCAAGCTTGCTTCTGTCGCCCTGTTGCCCCGCTCGCCTCAGTCTTCTGTCCATCTTTTGCCTCCCTGCCCTGCTGTCTCGAGTGCGACTATACTGCGCCTCAGGCAGAGAATGTGCTGCCGAAGAGGCTCCACGAGGTGCAAAATTCAACGCTCTCCCTCCACCTCTGGCACCTCCTCTGCGTCTATCTCCCACTCTGACAGTCAACCTAGAGGGTGCCTTCTCTGCTCGAGCCGTCGCCTTGCTTCCCCCACTCCTTCCGCTCCTCCTGCTCAAACCCACACCGCGCATTTTTCCTTTAACAGCACTCTCAATCAACCCAGGGTGACTGCCTCAATTACGGTCGTCTTTCGTGAAGAGCCTCAGGAAATTGTTCCTAGTTCTCGCCCGACGGAATGCAGCCTCTCGGCGGCTTAGGATTCGGCGCAG
>JAXQQM020083514.1:0-20818 GCA_034641835.2 Pinus albicaulis
TTGATTAAAATAGAATTATTCTAAAATATAGATGGCAGATAAAAACAAAGTTTATCTCTTTGATTCTTTCTGTGAGAAAAATAATAAAATATGATCTTTATCTTATTGATTATTTTTTATGCTTACAAAATCATAATATCATTGAGTGGATTATTATTGTTTATTATTTCCAAAGAAGTAGACTGACTAATTTTATAATCTATATAGTTTTTAACAATTACCTAATTACCTTATTTCAAATTCTGAGTTGAAAATTTCAGTCATATTTTTCCAATTTCGAAATTATTTTTTAAAAATTTTATTATTGTTTTAAAGTTTTATTTTAAGTTTTTATATTTTTAAAAGTGGAAATGGACTGGAAACATTAAAACTCTTAAAATTCTGAACTTGATAAGTGTAGTCTACATTTTCAAAAAGTTCTGCTACATTTTATCAAAATAATACTTTATAAACTATTCTTACCACATAAAATCATAATGAAAACCTGTTTAGACGACATCAAAAGAAATATTAACATGTCAAATTCCCAAAATATTTTAATAATTTTAACAGTTTCTACAAATATAGAATTAGAGGTTAAATTTTGTGCCGAAATAGACTCGTGATAATAACTTGTTTCCCTCTTAACATATTATTCTAGATTTTGTAATGTCAACATAAATCGCTATTGCCTTTAATGTTGCAATAAGTGTTCACAATTCATGGAATTCTGGTTACAGAGAGTTGAACGCAATGGAACCAGAGCAGCGTTGGGGGATGAACATGGTGGTTGGTTTCCCATCAAGGAAAGTAGGCACGAGGTGGGTTTCACGTTGCAGGGCAGACGTTTGGAAGCGTTCACAAAATGCGCGAATTGTACCTGCTGCAAATCCGGAAACGAAAATTGTCAACAAATGTCATGTTGTTCTGTCATAGACTGTAACAATCCTAACAAACCTTACGGAACATGTACTTTTACACCCAAGTCATGCGGTTGCACGGGATGTTAACATAACAGCAAGTGATGGAATTTGACGGGCATTTTGCCCGTTATAAGGCATTTTACCTGTATTTGACGACTGGAACTTGTGGATGCCTGTTTTTCTTGACGTGCTATGAAGCATGAAAGACGTGATTTTGACGTTTAAAATATTTTCAAAAACGTTTTTACTCCCTTTATTTTCCATTTACCAGTATTTTTGCAACACCACCACTGCAAAGCTGGACTCAAACGGTAAGAGAAAGTTACTTTGTTGGCTCACTGAAAATTAGTATTAGTAGTTTAATAAGAGAATCACCACCGATCATTGATATTTTAAAATTAGAATTAATCTAATTTTTCCACTAACTATTACAGAAAGTTCACCAAACCTTCCTTTTACGGAAAACACCAAAAAAGAACAAAGCCAGCGGCCCTCGGAACTTCCACTGTACCACTGATTCATGATTCGTGAAGCAGTGCAGAAGTACCACTGTAGCACTAAGAAATTAAAATTGCAATCATTGCTAATATGAAGCGGTGTTAATATAGCTGGTGGCTTGGCTTCATGTTAAAACAGTAAACTGCACCGGTGCAAAATAGATGCTTTTGGCAGTCTAGTTCCTCTCTCAATGCATTCAAACTTACGACCAGCTCAAGACTGGCTCCGAGGAAACCAGCTCAAGATTGGCTCAGGAAACCAGGTTAAACATTGATTTTTTTCTTGTGAATTTGAGTTTCTGCCAGTTTTTATGAATTTAATTTCATAAAGTAGTTCGAAGTTTGAACTGCCAGGGTAATTTATTTCTGTGAAATTAGAGTTCCAAATTAACTCCATGAGCAATATAATGTATTAATTGTAAGCAGCTTCATTAAGAAAATTCAAACTGTTTCTGACATGAATGATTACAATTTATATATTTATTGTTTTTCAATAGTATTTGTATTATGTAGGAAGCACTAGAAAGAAAAATCACGACTTCATTTTATGTTTTCCTTGTTCCATTGGGCTGAACTCAAAAGAAAAAACAAGACTTCATTTTTTGTTTCCCTTATTCCGTTGGGCTGAACCGCAGAAAATTGAATATGAATAGTTAGCTAAATGTAAGATCAATGGGCCACGGCCATACATCAACATTGACCTCAGTGGGGAAGACAAAGATCTAACATCAAACAAGACTCGTGTGAAAAAGTAGATGAAAAATATAGAATCATCGAATAGAAAGGTAATCTAGAATTATCCCATAACACTGTTGGCTATGTCTTAAGACTATACTAAACTAACTTTCAATACTTTTGAATAATTATCCATTGAAATATCCATTGGAATTTAGTAAGAAAACCATAGTAAATCATTGTCCAATGGCCATGCAAACATATATAAAAAATCATATTTGTTGATTGTTGTTTATATGGTGGACCATGATGGACCACTTAGAAGGTGGGGTTGTTTTTTTATCATCCTACTGAGGTTTATTAAAGCTAAAATCAAGTTACGATTTCCTATAAATTTTCTCTGTCACGTTAATCATTCATTGAATTCTGATTCATTCTTACTATTTTGATACACAGTCCAATCCGATCACGTTAATCATTCATTGAAATCTAATTCATTCCTACTGTTTTGATAGAGAGTCCAGTTCATTCCTACTATTTTGATACATGCATTGAGGATGGCATTCGTTGATGTGAAGAAGGGGGTTATCATGCACATGCACTCTCTTTTTTTTATCTTTGTAACTATGTACAGCCAGCTCGTGGGTTCTATATTTTTTAATGATCATAATTGTTCTTGATTATTAGGTTTTCATTTTGCTTTCAAAAATTTTAATTTAATAATTAATAATTATTAAATTTTGAGAAATTTTAATTTTAGTTATTATAATTATTAAACTTGTAAACTTTCAATTGTACATCAACTTTCATACATGATAAAATAGATACTAAAAAATGGTACATCATGGTCAGATGGTACACTGAGAATCTATTCTCACTTTGATTATGAAATTTTTATAAGAAACAAATTGTGCAATATTAATAAGAAACATAAATTTATAGCAATTTTTTATTATTCAAAGAAAGAGAAATTAGAGAAAGGCATCCAAACCCATTAATATTTTTCTTGTAATGGTTACATAGAGTAAACTTGCAAAGGAAAGTCTAAAGCCATTAGGAAAGCTCGTTCATGATCTTTCCTTGTATTGGAATGTTCATTTCTTTTTGAAGTAATTTTCAGTAGATCGTAACATATGTTGCGGAAATCTCACTTTGAAAAGAATCAGTTATTCCACCTTAAACTAGTTACTAAAAGACTTTCACATAGATATATCACACTTCAAAACCCAAAGAAAATGAAAGAAAGCGTTCAAATTTTGTAATCAAAATTTTATTGGTGAAGGTTTAATTTAATATGAGAACATCACTAATGAAGAGAAAAATTTTAAAAGTAACATTTCTTGACGGGAAGCATAATGCCCAAAAACGTCACAAAAAATTAATGTGACGGGTAAAGAGAAATCGAAATTCCAACCTGCATATCGGTAGTAGAGGATTTCATAACTACGATAAATTTTGATTTCGATCTATATTGTGAGTATCTTGAATATTTTACATTTTACGTAGCATAAAATATCAAATATGTGTTCTTTATTTTATAGAGCATAAAATATATAATTTGTTTATATTTTCAGTGTTTAATATGGTGACAAAGAAATTGTCTTATTTACATGTGATTATCTATATTTTTTTATTAGTAATTTTCTCATTGAATTGTCATTTTAGTAAGTACCGACTATTGGAAGTCTTGTAGATACTAATTGAAAAAAAATTTCCAATTAAAAAAAATATAAAAAAACTATCTAATCATAAAAATAAAAACCTAAGTCTTTTAATAGCTATCCAACCAGTTGTTTTTTTTCAAAATCCTCAAAAAAATCTTGAAGAATCTATGTTTTTTTTTGTTTACTTGAGAAGCCATGACCTACTTCAAAATCACCTAGGAATCACTTTGAGCCACAACAACCCTTAACATACTAGATTTTTTCCTAAAGAGTTTTGAACTCACCATCTATACTACACCTTATAGGTGAATCTATGTCTTTCAAGTCTAATGAGCACCATCAATCTAACCTATTAATATCATATCACTCCATACCATATTTTTTATTACTCATTTTTGAGAATGATAGGGTTTTGCCAAGAAAATCCACTTCTTACTCAGTTATTATCTTCTTTTGTTTTTCTGTGGAGGTCATGAGTTAGGGTTTCAAGGGTTTATCCTACTGAATGTTTATATTTGGGGTCCGCTCTTAGACTAATTCTAAGTCCTTTAATATTTTTAAAACGACCTCTGGTACATATCCGCTTAAGATTTATGATGAATGTTTCGTTGTGTCAGCGGGTTCGAGTTTAAGCAATTGTTTCAAAGGGTATAACCAAGGTGTAACTGATTCTTTTTCTGCTTCAATTGAAGGCCATAATGCCAAAGTGGTGGATGTTTTTATGATTATAGAGATTTATTTTATAGCTAAGGTGACTACCCTCCCTCTTAAAGGAAAAATTTAGTCGAAGAACCCTAGGGTTAGAGACATTCCATGGAAGAAGTTGTTAATGAAGAGAGACTACATTTATAATATAAAAGGTATGTCAATAACCCATTTGAAATATAAATGGAAGAATATGGTTTTGTTTTTATGTAGATATATAATCTACCAGGACATTACAATCTAGTTTTTATGTGTCACTTAAAGTTGTTAATGGTCTTTTTGGGTCACAAATTGAATTTTTCCCACTTCCAGCATAGGTGTTTGGAAAAAATGTTTTCTATATACCAAAAGAAATACCATAAAACATTTTTTTATCATTGGGATTCATTTTTAAAACAAAATCATTTTGATAAAATTCTGCTTCTTGTGGAAATTAATTGTCTCTAGAGCTTGAATTTGTTCAAGAAAATCCTCCATGCTTCATAGAAAATTTTAAGGATAGAAAATTATCTTGAAGTTTAAAGACGTTGGCGAATCTCACCCTATAACATGCAAACTATAAAATGTTTTTTGACTTATTTGTAAAATTAATCAAATTTATAATGAATTTATGTATAATCTATATATAATATTGGCAAATTTTAAGATAAAATAATTTTATATTGTAAAATTGGGTGAATTAGTTTTATAAAAAGAAGAAATTGGTGAATTTTTTTTTTTGGAGAAATCATGGAAAACTATCCCACTTGAGAATATTAACCCATAAAATTTTCCATGGCATGCTCCACTATACATGATGCCATGCACTCCAATAATCTTGAGTAATCCTAGAACTCCTTCGTGCCTTTCGAAAAAAGGTAAGGCTTTGAAACGGAAAACTATTCCTATTCGTAGAAGCCATCAAAATACCTATGTTGAGTAGTACAGGATAGAACAAAAATAAAAAATCTAACAAAAAAAGGTAAATCCAAAATTTCCAATGCTAAACACCAGTCTGAAGTTTCTTCCCCAGAACCTGCTCGTGAAAATATAGGGAGTCAATTTAAAAAATAAAATTCTCAATTATCAAAGATAAGATAATTAACAAGAAAATATCTAGGTTACAACGCAACAGACGAATGGTTTCTTGTGATAATAATTGTGTATCTTTAGACTAATATAGAAATCGAGCCTAAAAAGGCTAGACCAGAGACTTTGAGCAATTTCCATATCCCCGAATATGTGAATGACACTCCAGAAATGGACAGTAAAACTGAAAAAACTTCCTCGGAGGCCTTGCAAGATATCTACTCGCTCAACCAATTTATTTTTATTTTTTGAAAGCCTAATCCCCAGATTAATCCCGTCGCCAGGGAAAATGAGATTAGAATTAATGAAACACCCAGGCAACAAAATTCAACTAATTCGGTCAATAAGTCATAGGTATTTTATTCTCGCTTCATAGTCAAGTCCTCAAAGGTGAAGGTTATAATTTCTCTAGATCCCAATGATGCTAAATAAAGGTATTTTGTTAATATCTTGCAACTGTTGGAAGAGATAAGGTATGATTTTTTTTCGGTTTTCGTTTTCTAAATATATATAAGGTCGTTACAAAATTTCAGATTTTATAAAGACCTTATTCATATTATTTTCTATGGCAGCCAGTGGATTTGAACCGGGCCTTGCTCAGGCAACTCTCACCAGTTACCGATTGTCCTAGATCTAAAAAAAAAAAAAAAAAAAAAAACTTTTTTCTTTTAAATTGTTTTAGGTGATTTTGTTGACTATATTTGATGTTGGGTACTTCTAGTTATTGCTGAAGATGATAACAACAGATCTCCTGTTAGTTTATCTTGTTGATTCCTTGTTAGTTAGGAATTTGGTCCGGAGGTTTAAAACCAACTAACAATTTATTTATTTTTTTATTTTAAAAAAAATAGTTTTATGTTTTAATTGTGACTATGGGATGAATATTAATGCAATATTATAGTTTTGGTTTAATTCATTCTATTTCTTGTTTTATTTGCTTGGCATGGTCATGTTAAATCTTTTAATTTACCAAATTTATGAAGTTGTTTGTTAGATAGTTTGATTCTCTAGAAAGCAATTCTTCCGTTTGTATTTCTTTGTTGATTATTATGTCTGTTCAAATTTATTATGACCTAATAGTAAATTTATTATTATCCTTGAGTAGCTAGTGTTATAATAAGAATATAATGGTTTCAATATTCTTTTACTTGGATGATTATCACAATAAATGCAATTTCACTCTTTATACAAGTATGCCACAATGTTGTTTAAAGTGATTTATTAGTTCTAATAGTGGTATCCATAAACATATAGCATCATCTAAAAGAAATATCATTTATTATTGTTCCACTTTTAAGTCTTGGCCAACAAACATCGATTCAGAGACTATTATATGAGTCAATTGTTTCTTTATTTCCTTTAGTTACTTGTTCTAATGTTAATTAGATTAAGAAATGCATCTGTTCCTTTCTTTCTTTAAATTAGACATAATTTAGCTTTTACTTCTAAATTTAGCTATGCAATTGGTTTAAAATATTATCATTTTTTATTTTTCAAGCTAGTTATGGTAGATTCTAGCCTTATTCATTCACTGTATCATAACATTGTAACTGTTGTATGATATTCTAACATTCTAACATTAGTGATTGTACTATTAGTTGAATTCTAATTTATTAATAGAATAAATAAATTAGAATTCTTTATACTTTATTAGGTGTAAATTATTTCATTTAAAATAGTTAAAATTAAGTTAAATAGTATAGGATTTAATTTCATATACACACACACACACACACACACACACACACATAATTACGGTTAGTATAAGATACGTGTAGTTTATATTAGGATTATGATAAGTTCCTTTTGGGTTCAATCCTTCTTCAAAAGAAAGTATCCATGACCAAATAAATCATTAAACCTGTTGAGAGTAGCTTTCCCAAATAAACTCAGCATTAAGAACCTTGTTCAGACTACACCTCCTTTGTTGTTGTTGGGCTGCTAATTCCCCTCAGCAAATGGTTCTTGAAAGAGGGTATATTAGAATACTAAATGGAAAAAAGGAAGGGCATAAAACTCAAATATTGGGACTAAACAATCATTAATGTAACAACAATCCTTCCCCAGTGGTAGTTCTGAAATTACTGTTTCCCTGAGTTGAAGAAACAAACAACAGAGCCATATATTAGTCAAGCCTGCTTCATCAGAAATTGAACAAGTTATACAAATATAGCATAGAAATTGTTGCCACATAAATCTGCAAAGAAAGATTGGCGAAAATTGTTCTCTCAAAAATTTTCCTCTCTTGCTACACCCGTTAATTTGAACTTGAAACTCATTAAATTAATTGTTGAAATTTTGGGTGAGGTAATCATCTTGATACCCAGTTATTAATGTGTGTCTTTCATAACATAGATTAATCTTTATTATTATCAATGTTTGTAAAATTATAGTAGTAAACAAAAGAAACACAAATACACACAGTTTTTAAGGTGGAAACCCCCTCTGGGACAAAAACCACCGGAATGATTTTCTTAATTATTTAATATTCAACTCCAATTGAAAAGAAAGATCCAACTTCCTAGAATCTAGAAAATCATTCTTTTCTAGCTCCCATTAGATGGACTCTCCAAAGCCCGAGATTCTTCAGTAGTTAACTGGATGGATGCCCCAACACCCAATGAGCTACAACTCACCCTAGCACCACCCTAACAGCCTGAATTTTTCACAGGCTTGAACTTGTTGGTGACTTCATGCACCAACCTAGCACTGCCCTACCACCCTATAGAAGAATAAAAGAAGAATGGAATCCCATACTAGGGAAAATGGTCCACTTTACAATGATATAGAATGATGTAGAAGAAGAAGAAACACTAGAACATAACCCCAACTATGACACAAATACCTAATGATGATCCTAGAAATCCTGACACTACCTCTTCAATTCTTGGCAGATAGACACTTGTAGAAATTTTACAATGATGCTTTTACAATGATACCTTTACAACGACTGTATGTAGTGCTTCCCACATGAAGACTTCATGTGGTGAACTTCTTGTTGCTGTTCTACACCATGATTGCTACTCTTGTCATGCTTCCCTTTTTCACTCTAGAACATTAGATCATGAATTGAGTCTTAGCTTGATGAATATACTCTACCTACGAAATGTCTTCAACAAAATACCCACGACATGATAATAGAAAACTTGCCTCATCCTGCAAAGCATATGTCAGCACTAAACAAAAAATAAATAAATTAGAGCATATATAGAATATGAACATGCATATATAAAATATACTTACAACACATGATCTAGTTTTTTCTTGCCTTCTAGGAGATTGATACTGAATCTGGTGTATCTCTGTTATTTCAAAACCTCAATATTTAATTTTCGGTCATGTAGTAGTCCTCCGAGTCTTCTTTCCAATGCCACAAGTTTGACCCAATTTGGATTCTTCAAGGAAAATTTATTCCCAATATCTCTGAACTAATTATTGGTGGTTCGATAGAGCGAACTTGTACATAGTCTTGCAAAGTCAACTTGTTTTAACAACGAAATTGATACAAATGAGACTACATTTCATCGAATATATGCCAAATCTTATATAGATCTAATTTGATACTCGAGAGAGAGAGAGAGAAAACGGGATTTTCCCAATGTCACCTCTTTAATATGAAGTTCGGGAGCTCTGAAATCCTTAACTTCCCACGACATCATACCTCTGAATATATTGCACCATTGATCTGAAAATGGAAGTACTTGAAAATGTGTGCAAGGTATCCATCTTCATTAAATTAAATGTGAACTTCTTAAATCTATTCCAGAGATCGACTGTAGGGGCATTTACTGGATATGTCACCTTTGATAAAAGGATGAGATCCAGAGGCTACCTGGCCCTTTACAGACTCTGTCTTTAGAACTTGAAGAAGTTAACACTCATGATCTGAAAATGAAACTACTTGTTTGCTGTTCAAGGTATTCATTTCCATAAAATTATATGTGCAAAGTGTTTAGATAGTCTTGCAAGTGAAACAAAATGTTTTTGGTAAATTTTTGAGTCTTATGTGTGAAGGAGTGTTATTTCTTTTTACTGTTTAACATATCAAATATGAAAAACACAGCAAGCTAAAATAACATAATATAACACAACAACTAATGAGGCAGTTCACCCCTCCTGGGCTACATCTTCTAGGTCCAAAGGCTTTGAATGGGCATGTAATTTCTCTATTATCCATGCTAGATGCTAAAATTGGTTATACAGTGATCAGAAATCCTAAACAGGTAAAATAAGCTGTGGAAATGAGTTCAGAACACAGAAAATAGTAAATATAGGCTTTTGTTTCACCTCCAATGGTTAACTATATCCCAATACAGCTCCAACACTCCCTAGGCCCTGATGGCTCTTCAAGTTTCTTTGCTGGAAAAGTACCTGAAGATGAGCTCTGTTACCTCTACAACCTACACCATTGGATTTTTAATGCTAAAAATACCCAAAAATAAAAAAAAATCGCTCCAAAAGGTTTTTTTTAGTGAAATTTATGCCCAACTGAAGTTTTTCCCAGTTTGCCCTAAACAAGCTCCACCAAATCTAGGCTAACTGGAGTTAACCCGACTAAAGTTGGCATAAGCCGCCAAATTTGGTGGCGCACTCTAAATTGGTGGAACCATTTGCTTGACATTAAATTTTGGGTTTAATGTGGCCACATGCGGATAATGTGCCAACGGTTTCGGAACCGTGGCATTTATGGTCACCGCAACTGCCGTCGTTTTTATATATGTGAACACTCCTTATGATAACCGCAACCGTCAGAGGTTAGTAATATGACCAAGGTTCTCTGCCCGAGGTCTTGTGCATAGGGGGCTGGCCCCCTTTTCGCCCCAACCATAACTTCTCCAAAGTTTATATAGAAGTATGGACCTATGATAGTTAAGAACTACCACGAGCCGGGGTGGTAAGGCCTTGGGGCTACCACTCGCTCGACTCGCGATCAAAACCCATTAACTTCAATATATTTTTCCAACCAAAAAAAAAATCTGTAGACTTGGGGCCACGTGGCAGCCTCTGGGCAGGCCACATGGCACCCATTGATTGGTCCACTTGTATATGGTCACCCATATATCCAACCACCGAATGCCAATTGTCGACCTATGATTGGTTGATAGAGAATATTCTATGGAATATTATTTGGAATATTCTTGGAATATTTTGTGGAATATTCCTTTTTTTAATTTTTTTGATTCAAAGTCAAACCAATTCAAACTGGACTTTTACATGGAATTGTGAAATTTCAAACTTGAATAACTTTCACATACGATGTCGGATTTGAGTGTCGTTTGCAGTGTCAGGATCGTATCGATGAGGCCTATCTGGTCGCTCAGGTTCCAACCAATTTTGAGCAATTCAAATTTTGAGCATATGTACAACTTAGAACATGATCACTTGATCACACCTCCCAAATGGGAAGCTTTTGGACCCACAAAATCTCTCTGATTACAAAAAATGAAGATGAGGAGACTAATTCTCCACTCTTCCAACTTTGAACCACTGAAATATTCTTGACTTCATCAAATTGAGTTTCTCATAAAAAGATAAATTGTTCCTTGAATTCACTGACCAACCGTTGCTAACATTGACTGAGTCATGATGCAAATTCTTGAAATTTGCAGAACATCAACTATAATTTGTAGAAAGCATATTGTTTCTACAATGGTCAAACTTCAAATAAGACTGAAAATAAGATTCACCTTGCCAACTGTTCACATGGCAAAATTTTGTTGAATGAACCCTATACTTGTGACGAGTCCCGACCAATTTTTCTCGCCATACCAATCTGCCATTCTGAAACCAACAATGACCCACGCTAAACTGTGTGTCCTATTTTCTTGCATGCTGGAATCTTGTACTACTTTGCACCGACACTTCGTTCTCTACATCAATCAACACCAAAGGTACCTTGTGAAACATATTGTCATCTTCTTTCAAAGACGAACTGTTATCAGACTGAAACATACCATCATTTATATCAGAAATATCATGAAAAGGTAAATGTACAAAATCTTGTTGTTTAACCATTAAAAAAGTTAGATTTTGACTTGCATTAACTATCCTTTTCAATTGCCCTGCACAGACTAAAGAAGATTCTAGCTTCTTCTTATGTGCTCTCACAATGTACTCTTTCCCATCCTTGAACAAGTGATACTTATTCTCATGGCGATAGAAGATTGCCTTTCTGTCATATAAATACGAACTACCCAACACAACACCTGTTATGTCAAGCGGTACTACATCCAGTTCAAGCCAATCAACATACTGAGTTGTTATGGCGAAGCGCAAGATGCACTTTCTTGAGACTTGTAATTTTTCATCCTTGCATATCCACCCAAGTGGATAAGGCTTTGGATGTGGAATTGTCTCAAGTTTTAGTTGTTTGACCAAGTCTTCTGAAATGAGATTAGCTTGAGACCCACTATCAAAAAGTGTGTCTATCTTTGTGTGGTTTGAGATTATCCTCACATGAAATAGCTCTATCCTCCTCTTTTCATTTTGAGTTTCTTTGTGACAGTTTAATGTGCTAGAACTGGGATTTGTTTCTTGTACAACCTCTTTCCTCTTTATGTTCTTTAATACCATGGTGATACTTTTAGTCTCATCACTCGATTCAGACCCTAAATCCTGTTCAATATTTGCAACAATTTTTCCCTTTTCTTTGGTTTTGTCTTTGTTTTTATATTTCTTTGGTTTCAGCTCCGGATGAAGCTTCCAACAGTGGTCTTCATTGTGGCTTGTTTTTGAATAGTTCTTGCAAAATAATTTCCCTTTTTCCTTTCTAGAATTCGCAATCCTTTTTCTTCCTTTGCTTTTAAAATCACTACCCTCATTCAGAGCATCAAAAGTGTTTTTCCCTCTAGCCTCTAAATGTGTAGCTTGTACACAAACTTCATCTAGACTAGTAGGATTAAACATAAGGATAGTATGTATAAGGTAATTATGCAAACCACCTATATACTTCAGCAAAGTATCTTGACTTTGTAAGTCTACTCCTAACAACAGTGCTCTTCTCCTAAACTCTTGAGTGTATTCTTGAACACTTTGTCCTTTAAGCTGTCTAAAGTTTTGCCAATTCATTATAGCCTTTTGTAGATGAGCAAGAGAATAAAATTGCTTCTTAATTGCGGAAATAAATTCAATCCATGATAAAGTAAGCTTACCATGTTTTCTAATTTCCTCTTTGGTCTTGGCTTCCCACCATACCAAAGCTACTCCATCCATCCTTAGCGAGGCTAGTTGTATTTTAGTGTCGTCATCATGCAGATTTTGAATCCTTAAATAGACTTCCAATTGTCTGATCCAATTATCTAGTTTCTTTGCATTAACTTCACCGTTAAACATGGGCAATTCAAATTTGAAATAAAGCTTTAAAAAAGGATTTTTACCAGTGGTTTTCGACTTATGTGACTGATTTACCGAAGTCGAGGAAGATGATGACGAGGAAGAGGATGATGATGGAGATGGTGGATCACCATTTCCTCCATTCCCTTTCTTTGACTAATCATTACCCTTATTTCCTCCTGAGGAATCCTCTCCTTATTTTTGGTTTTTAGACCCTTCTCCAGAAATTATATCATTTCTTTATTGATAGAGGATCCTTACCATTTCAGTCATATCCAAGAAAGCTTTCCGAAATACCCTTTCTTCTTCCTTGGGATCCATCTCTTCATGAGCTTCTCCTTCTCTTGAAGACATGCTTGTAGCTGCTTCTAGGGCTCTTGGAGGTGGTTCTCTGACCCTTCTTGGTTGTGGATTAGTTTGTGCACTAACCAAGTTTCCTTCACCTCTCTTGAGTTTTAACCTAGTCAGCATCAAAACTTGCAAACAAATGACTTAATCTTTGCACAAAACAAATGCTGAGTAAAAAACTCTAGCTTCTATGGCTCTAGACCCGAGCTCTGATACCAACTGATCTGAAAATGGAAGTACTTGAAAATGTGTGCAAGGTATCCATATTCATTAAATTAAATGTGAAACTTCTTAAATATATTCTAGAGATCAACTGTAGGGGCATTTACTGGATATGTCACCTTTGATAAAAGGATGAGATCCAGAGGCTACTTGGCCCTTTACAGACTCTGTCTTTAGAACTTAAATAAGTTAACACTCATGATCTGAAAATGAAACTACTTGTTTACTGTTCAAGGTATTCATTTCCATAAAATTATATGTGCAAAGTGTTTAGATAGTATTGCAAGTGAAACAAAATGTTTTTGTTAAATTTATGAGTCTTATGTGTGAAGGAGTGTTATTTCTTTTTACTTTTTAACATATCAAATCTAAAAAACACAGCAAGATAAAGTCACATAATATAACACAGTAGCTGATGAGGTAGTTCACCCCTCCTAGGCTACATCTGCCGGGTCCAAGGCCCCCAAATGGGCATGTCCTTGATCAGAAAGCCTAAAAAGGAAAAATAAGCTGTGGAAATGGGTTCAGAGCATAGAAAATAGTAAAGATAGGCTTTTGTTTCACCTCCAATGGTTAACCATAGCCCAATACAGCTCCAACACTCCCTAGGCCTTAAGGGCTCTCCAAGATTCTCTGTTGAAAAAGTACCTGAAGATGAGCTCTATTGCCTCTCCAAACTATGCCATTGGCTTTGGAATGCTCAAAATACCCGAAAAAAAAAAAAAAAAAAATCACTCCTAAAGGTTTTCCCTAGCAAAAATTATGACCAAAACCACTTTTTCCCAATCTGGCCTTGAAAACCTCTACTAATTGTGGAGGAATTGCAGATAAGATTCCAAATTCGGCCTGTCCACCAACTTTGGCGCGCTCCTCCAAAATATCCGTGCGGTCAGAGGTGGAAATAAGTGTTAGGGGTGGACATGGACCGTCCGCACCCATCATATTGACCATTGGACCAACGGTTATATTAACTGTGAACATAACTGTAGCATTTAAATCTTCGTCGGTTTATATGTGAACATCAGCATTTGACTTAACTATTTAACGTGACTGTTGGGGAATATGGCCCAAGGTTTTTGGCATGTGGTCCCATTGTAGAGGGGGCTAGCCCTTAGGGGTTGGCCCCCTTTCAGCCCCAACTAAAATATCAACAAACTTTATATATAAGTTTTACCCCATTAATGTTAAGAACTTCTACGTAGTGCGCCTAGTCGGGCCGCCCGGCTAGCAGCGCCCAGACCCAAGTTCGAAACTCTAAAGTCACATAAATTTTTCCATAGCAAATTCTTTGAATTCTTGGGGCCATGTGGTAGCCTCCGGGCAAGCCACATGGTGCCCATTGATTGGTCCTCATCTCTATAATGAAATCTGATTGTGACACTTATTGAGACCTGGTTGGTCCATAGAGAATATTCTATGGAATATTCTATGGAATATTTTGTGGAATATTCCTAGAATATTCTGTGGAATATTCCTTTTTTAAATATTTTTTCAATCCAAAGTCAAACATGGTCAAACTGGACTTTTCCATAAAATTGTGAAATTTCAAACTTGAATACCTTTCACACACAGTACCAGTTTTGAGTGTCGTTCACGGCTACAGGATCGTTTTGATGAGGCCTTTCCTGTCGTTCTAGTTTCAACCAATTCTGAGAAAATAAAATTGTTAGCATTTTCTTCACTTAAAACATGATAACCTGATCAAGTGCAGACCTAAATCAGTGTTACTAAAGTCAAAAGAGTAATAAAATTGATAAATCAAGCAAAGAAATGCCTTCCAAAAACATTGTACCTATTAATTCTCTATAACCCCATGTTATTGATATAGAGCACATTCCATTAGCTGACACAGACTTCAAAATTACTGATACAGTCATAGAATTTAACCTTCTTGAGCTCCACTGTTGAAGCCAAGAAAAATCCATAGATCAGGCTGATGAATTTTTCATCTGGGAATCCAATTTACCAAAATATGTTGTTCCTCGGACCTACCAATGACCAGAAGTGATTAGACTATGTCAATCATATTATTTTCTTGATCAGAGAGCCATCATAAACCCTAAAAAATAAATCATATTTACCATTACTACTGAATCAATTAATCAGATGCTGCAAATACAACCCAGGCTTGATGAAATCCATTTATCCATTGAGGCCCTTACTCAATTATACCTCCATCTTGACTTCCCCAAGAGGTTCCAAATATTCCAGAATTTCATGCCCTCTTCTGTAGAAATTCCCAAGATAAATCCTCCATACCCTTCTGCAAAATTCTCTAAAAGGACAAGACATATCATATCCATGATGTCTTTTATTCTTGGTTATTTTAGAGATGAACATGTTGATGTAGTAGTGTTAGGTTTTTTGTCCACTTTCACACCTAGTCAGCCTCCTGCTAACATTTTAAATTTTTCCGAATACCTTGATGACAATATTCATGAGCAGTTGGTAAAAATGCCTTCTGAAGGTGTTTTCAAGTATTCCTCATTCCTATTCCACATGTTCTTATACTTTCAGTGTGAGAAATTTAATAGAAACCATCAGAAACTTGATGTAGAAGGAAATCCTCAATTAGTCATATTTTGGAATTCCTTGATAAGGAAAGACTCCAATGAGTTCACTTATACAGATTTTACTAATTCTTTCATTCATCCTATGGTAAATTTGCTTAATAGCAGCATGCAGCCCAGAATTAGTGTAAGAGATCAAGAAGGTCCTCCAGTTGTCAGAACATAATAGGACAGGTGTTTGGTACTTGTACCAAAATCACACTGAAATAAGAGTATATGGATCAAGTCTGGTTCCATATAAACTTCCTAAATACCTCATTATGAGGTTATTTTCCCTTGAATACATAAGGTAGATTCTTAATTCAGATGCAATTAATTTCTTAGATGCAAAGAATAAGACACGGTTCAAATTGAAAAATCGGGTTGGCTCTTTTTGATCTAGCTAGATATTGGTGGCCACCTGCCTATTCCACTTGGGGCCCCACCATTGTCTCTTTTAGTTTTTCAGTTTTAGCACAACGTACTATTTTTAGCATTTTTTTGGGTCCTGAACTTCCGTAGCCGTTTTAAGGCCCTAAACGACATTTTTTGGGCATCGCACCTGCTGGAAAATATGATTTTGTTCGAAAATAAATATTCGCGATCATCAGTTTTATTCCTTGGATAGATCTTTCTAACGATCTATCATGTGCGTCAAATGGAGATAGTATGCCAAAGTTACAACCCCGAGAAGTTGAAACACAAATTTACCCAAACGAGGCCCATAGTTTTGGTGCTTCATCTCCTAGGGTTATTTTTTTGGATGTTTACGGTTTTCCATTATTTCTCTATAATAAATAGGCCCTCAAGCCTCATTTTAACATAGTTCAGAGGCATGTAGCTGCCACATCACTTCTCAAAGATAAACTACCAATGCCCTAGCTAGTTTATTTCCATTCAGTCTATAATAAAATTTTAGTTCTTTGATATTAATGAAATGAAGTGTTATTTCCGTTGCATATTTGTATTTATGGTTATAAGTGTATTCTATTACGTTCCTACATAAATCCAAATTACTTTCATATGTAACAATAGAGATGCAGGTCCTGAGGCTCAAAAATGTTTACAGGAGTTTAAATTCAACAAAAGTTTCCTGTGGTATTATTATCCCCTTGGAGTGATAAGTAAAATTAGAGTTAAGTGAAAACTCACTCCATATATACATGAAAATAAATTAGAGATAGAGAAATTCTCCAATCAATATGAATGGTTGGAGACTAGCTTGGTAGAGGCAGAGAAGCAAAATGATACTAGTCAAACTTTTCAAAATCCAACCCAAGAAGACAGAAATGAAAAAAGAATCAGAGAGGAAGGATCCTATACTGTAGAGACTACAACAGAGACCAATTTTAAATTGAGATACAGTAAAAATCCAAAGTTAAACCCTACCAATAAAGAAGTGGAAACAATAGAGGTAATTGATACAAAAATTGCAACAAAAGACAATGCACCTCCTACAATAATTGAAGAAGAATAACAACCTACTACTTCAAAGACTCAACTCATTTATAAGCAGCACAGTAAGGAAGTTTCTTCATCTAAAAAACCAGCAAAAAAGGACATGGATATCAAGGAAAGATACAAAGAAATCAAATCTAGAAATGAAGAAATTAATAATGAAATATATTCCCAATATCTAAAACAAACTCCTAGCATCCAGAATAGGCTACTTCCATCCTTTGAATATAAGAATAAAAAGATGCAGATGACATTTATTCAACCTACAATTCAAACTCCTAAGACATCCTCTGGTTACAAAAAGATAGATTTTGAAGTCTTGGCCCAGGATATTCATCCTCTGGACCAAATTGAGTTTTATAAGCAGACAGGGGAGATGATCTATTCTACAATGACCACCAAGGCCATGAGTGTACAAAAGCTGCAAAAAACTCTTGCAAATATCAGATATTAGCTCAAATTGGAAAAGGCTTCTTCACAGGAAAAAGATACTAGAATTAAATCTTTGGAAGAGCTAGTAATTGAAGTAGGATATGATCCTAAAACTGTAAAAGTTGCAGAGGAATTGATCAAGAAGAAAAATGCAGACATTGTTGCATTAAAGAAACAACTAAATTTTCCCCCTACAGAACATCCTCAAGCCAAGGAAGTCTTACAGGATACAAATCAGAAAGATGAGATGATGAATCTCATTTTATAGTTGACTGCTCAGATAAAGGAAATGGAGAATGAAATGGACATGTTGTTCCAAGAGAAAAAGGATAAAGAAGAATAAATTCTAGTCACAGTGATTCCAGTACTTACTACTATTGTACCTTCCACACTAGCTTAATCATTGGCACCTACATTCCCCATGGCTACAACATGACCTGTCACTTCATCAACCACTTCAGTAACAGAGTCTTCAACAACATCATCACATCATTCAGATGAAGCAAGAAATTTGGTAAAAGTTATGCAAGACATGTCCATTCAGACTAATGAGATAAACAGACTTAAAGAACAGCTTAAAATTCTTGAAGATGAAAAGAAACTTGCCAAGATAATGCTTAAAAATGAATAACAAAGAGCAAAAAGATTAAATGATCAGTTGAAGAAGTTAGAAAAATATCTAACATTGAAAGAACTCATGGCTCAAATTAGACAACAGCTATGGGCGAATATCATTGAAGAAGTCAATGATATTTGGCCATCAATACAAGTTATATATGAGCAGAAAGATTTAGTCAAATCAGCAAAAGAAGCAATACAGAAGTTCAAAGAAGAGCTTGGTAAGAAACCTGAAGAAGCTCTTGAAATCAGCAAGTTTCTATTTTCTAAGAACAGGCAAGAGCTAGAATAAATTGGTATTAATGATAGAATAAAGACCATCCTAGAAGTTAGGAAGGTAACTTCTAAAAAGAATTTGATGATACAGTTAGAGGGAAAATGCCAAAACATGGAGGTGGCTATTACAAGGTTTATGATGAAATTTGATGTCCTAAGGCAGAAAGGTCTTCCAAATCCATTAGTTATTCATGATAAACTAATGAAGCAGGATGACTATGACAATAAAATGAGAGAAGTTGCAAAGGATCAGGTTAATATGCCCACCTCACATGGTATTCCAACAGGGAAGGTAATCTATAAGAATTTGGGGAATTTGTTTTACCTACAGCATGATGTGAAACACATATTTATCAACAAGCCCACATTCTCAAAGTATACCGAAGCTGATGATATTTTTAGAAGGATGATGAAGATAAAACTGCCAGAAGCTGAACTTTGTAAAAAATTGACTGATTTACTGTGAAATCAGATTGCAGTAAGTACCAAATAGTAAAACAGATCTTTTTGTTTTTACATTTACAGTTAGAGAGTATTAGTGAAAGAGTATCAGGATAAAGAGTATCAGTTCAAGGTCAAAGTTTAAAGTAAATCAAAAATTACAATGTAGAGATAAAGATGTCAACATGAAAGACACCTCACTATCCAGCTGCAGCCTTCGTTGAACAACAAAGAGAGAAATCAGTAACAAAATCAAGAAAATGAATAAGTAATTTCAAATAAAAAAGGGACAACTAGCATTAGTTAGAAAGTTGTCACTATCTTCTTGCATGAAGATATTTCTTTTTCATGAATAATTCCTAAGTTTGTTTTAGGATATTTTGTAAATAGTTTTTGTATAAATACTTCTCATTTAGAAGTATTGAGTGTGGATGAATTGTTGAACTTTTCTATAGTTGTACTATTCTGAACCTAAGGGTGATTGTGCCAATTTCAAATCAGCAGACTAGATTAAAGAAATAAAGCATCATATTACAGGATTCATGTGTTGGGCCACTACAGTGAAGAATTTTCACTTGTTTCCTTGTCAATTTCTTATGTTTTTCATCAAAACTTGAATGTGTTCTAAATCTAAATGATAAATCAGGAATTTTTATTTCAGAATATGTTAAAATCACTTTGTCTTGAACTATTTATCATTTACATGTTTTCTACTGATATTTAGACAAAGGAACCCTTAATTTCTCCCTAGTTTCAATTGAACCCTGCATTTCCACTCATTATCTGGATTTGACAACCCTCAATTACTCTCTTTCCTTGATTGAAACCATTTTCACCATCAGCCTTAAAGATCTAAAGTAACTCAACTATCTTTCCCTGTAAACATTTCCCTTTAGAACTTAATCCTGATCTAACTACTTGACACATTCATTAGGGGAATTTTGAGGTCTAAAATGGGCCTCCTAAGGAAATTATAAAATAATAGTGGAAAAAATCTAATAAGATTTGATCACATCATCAAATTTTAGAGGGAAAAATGAAAAAACTACTTTTTCAATTCATATTTTCAACTTATCTCCCAAAGTTTTTACTCAAATTTCAAGCGGGAGTACTCGTTGGATGCAAATTTAATTCCTCATCTAAGGAGTACCCATGTTGCATACTTTCGATGGACCCTGCTACATGAAAAATGAGAAATACATAAAAAACGTGATTAAAATCACGTTTTTCATGTATTTCTCATTTTCTATGTAGCATGACCCATCGAAAGTATGCAACATGGATACTCCTTGGATGAAAATTAAATTCATATTGTAGTACATAAGCTGGGAGATAAGCTAAAAATACGAGTTGAAAAGTAGTTTTATTATTTTATTATTTTTTTAATATTTTTACTTTTTATATCCAAAAATGGTGAATCACCCCCCATGGTTGACATCATCATCTTAAATCCTATTTGTTCTTATAAAGTTATTTTTTGTTGTACATTTTTCTTATGGGGGCCAGGGGCCCATTTAGACCTCAATTCCCCTAATGGACTCCATTAGCCCAATGGAATACATACCTACATCTATCCATCTGAGTAAGTGATTTCACCACCAAATCAAATCAAAATCCAAAACCAATTTACC
>JAXQQM020081354.1:0-27047 GCA_034641835.2 Pinus albicaulis
ATGGAATAGCAAAGCAAATAAAGGATTGAACAACAATTCTGAAATAGAACAGCAAGTCTAAAATGGAACAGCAATTGAATAACTAAGTCCCGCAGGTTGTAACCAAACTTAATCTATTAACTCAAATGCATTCTTTGCAATCAAATAACATTCTTTCACTCTAAAAGCAATTCACACAAATCACACTAATGGAACAGCAATAACTATTAATGAATTATGGAACAGTACTGATAAATCAGAAACGCGCACAACACGAACGTTTAGTATAACAGCTCTGTAACAAAACAGTAAGAACATGCAATTAACTCTTGAAAGGATTAATAACTTGATGCGGAGTCAACACACGATTCTATCTGTAAAAAACCTCAATGATTCAATCTTTAACAAAGCATGTAATATGAACTTATAAAGCATATCAAATTACCAAATAACAATGATAAACAAACCACACAAAAGTCAAGTCGTAATGGTACAGAAGCAAGTGTCCTTCGGGGCCGGGCCCTTAGCCTCCAAGGATACACCGCTTTAAGTTAATCCAGACGCAGAGATGAAATAATCACCAAGCTTTTATTAATGCATCGGTCAAAAATACATTGAACCAGTTCTCAACGAGACTCAATAATCAAAGTTGATGTTTTACAGAAAATTACATAAAAGCGTATCCTATCTATCAAGCTAACAGTGTTGTCCCTTTATATAAAGGTGATGGCGGAGATGTCCAAGTAACATGATAAATAAAGCAGCGATCCCTCAGGATCGAAGATCCTGAGGGATTCGCCAAACTGTTAATTCTTCATCCTTTCCTTTCTTTGGCGCCGAGCTGGTGTCTTCTCCTTCTTTTCCGAGCCGATTTGCTGTAATCTATTTAGCCTTGTTTGCATTCGGTTCTCGTTCAGAGGGACAGCAGTTATCTCGACTTTGTCCTTTCCTTTGGAACGGAAATTCCTCGTTTTCTCCTTTTCCTGTACAGAAAATAACCATTATCAGTGGCTAAGTCTTGCATATCAATTCTCACATGTTTTGTTATGGTTCCTTATTACTTTCCAAATTCATGATACAAAAAGGTTCACAAATTCTATTAAAAAGCCACTGAAATAGTCATCAAAAGCATACCTACCTGAACTTTCTTATTACGCTATTTGGAGTTCAGAACCCTTATTACCCCTGAGGGTGGTGCCTCTGTCTGGATTTTCTTTTCGCTGGTCCTCATATCATCCCTTTCTATTTTAACGCGAACATCAGTCTGTTGTTGTTCCTCAACATCATTTGGAACGGCAGCTGGATTTTCAGCAGGGTTTTGAGCAGCAGGGCGATTGTTGGTCCTTCGCTTTTTTGCATTGCGGGATTTTATTGAAGTGGCCCTCTTTTTCTTCCCTGCGGTCTTTCTTCCCCTCTGGTTTGCTTTCAGAATTCTAATTTGTTGTCGGAGCTGGGCTATTGTATTCAATAATTTATGCCGTTCCTTTTGCAATTTCTTAATTTCCAGCGTTTCATTAGAAGGAACAGCAGGCTGTCTGCTGTGGTTTGGACCATGACTAGTTTCTGGATCTTTCTCTTGGGGTGCTTCCTCGTTGTTTTGCTCTAGCTGTTCTGGGGTAGGAACCTTGGCTGGTTCTGTCTCTTCCTGGGCAACTGCTTTTTCTGCTCCTACTCCCTCCGGAATTTCCTCTGGTGTCTTGGGAACAGATTGTTCCCGTTCAGTATCTCTTATCTCCTCTTCATCATGAACAGGCAGATTTCCTTTTTCTACCTCTACTGCATGTGATTTTTCAGATGTGTTTTCTTCTTGGGGTTTGTCGTGGAGGTCTACTGGACTAGAAGGTTGGCCATACTTACCCATATTGGCCAAGACTGCGGCCAATTCATCTTCTCCCACTGGGTCTTGTAGTGGGCTACCTCCCTGCTGTTCCATTTCCTCCTCCTGTTTGGATTGTTCAGCTTCTGCTTCTGTTTCTGTTTCCGAATGCTCGGCTGCTTCCTCATTTTCCTCTTCGGATTTCTCGGCTTCCTCGGCCTCTCCTTTCTTTTCTCCTTCAGCTTGTTCTTCTTCTACTTCTATTCGAGAGGATTGCTCGTCCTCAGTTACCACTGGTTGGCTGGTGCTTTCCTGGAGCTTTTCTAGCCTTCCTTGCATCCGAGCTAACCGGGCTGATTTTCTGGGCTTCTCTGGCTGTTCGGGTGTATCGGTGGCATGCTTGCGCTTTGCCTATTTCTGGTGTATTCCTGGTCGTCCAGATGCACTAGCAACATGTTTTTGATTTACTAATTCTCTGCATTTTTCCAGACGTTCTGGTGTGCTTGTAGAATGTTTACGTTTTGGGGATGGTGCTGTCAATCTCCCCTCAATCATTACAATCAGCTCTTCCCAGCTACTCTGCTGCTGGGTGAGACTATGACTAACTATTAATCGTATTAACCCATGGTGACTGACGACTGACTCTACATGCTGTGCCTTTTTTATGCTTCGTGCAGCATCATGCAGTAATGAATTCAGAAGTGTAGGTAGATTTACAGAGCATTTCTGCTTTAAAATAGCTAAGAGTTTAAGATGTCGTGGTCTTACCACGTCTTTCCTCCCTTCACAGGTGATGTAGCTCTACACTATTCTTGCTAATTCCGTCTAGGGTTCTCCTAGCGTTGCTGGCAGAACTCCCTTCCCCTTAATTGTCAAGCTCTGGCCTTCGTCCTGGAAAATTTCCATGATCTTCTGTAATCTTTCCTTCTTTAGTGTCCATACTGGTCCGGTGGCTGGTAGTCCCGAAACTTCTGCAATTATATCGTCGGTGACTGCTATCCGCTTCCCCCTTACTGTGGAGTGATCCTCCTGCAGGTTCTGCAAAAATTCCATCGCTATTGTTTCATTAGACTCCTGCAGGCAACTGAGATAATTCAGCCATCCTGCTCTTTCCAGGATCTCCCGGGCAGCAGCGGAGATTGTCAAATTCTGAGGTTCGCTTCGAATTGCCCTTCCTCCCATGGTTTCACTGTGGATTCTCAATGGAACAGCAACTTCTTGTGCTGTTTGAAACACAGAGAGGGTGATAATCGCAAGATTTCGAAAAAAAAAACACAGAGTATGCAACAGAAATGGATTATGAACAACAACTTGTGTAAAAATAGAAATGTCATGCCGTTAAGCCATGCCATACCGTCGTACACTATCTTTCCCGAATAGTGAGCTGACACGTAATTCAGGGAATAATGAGGTTAACCTCCCCCCCGCAATGTGATAGGCTGTCCCAGCCGTCAAATAAAGGAGCAGCACCCGATCTGCAACCGAGTCATAAAGGAACAACGTATGAAATTATGCCATGTTTAGAAAGACAACGAATTACCGAAATCGAGGCGGAGAGTTGATCGCGTATTACGTAAGAGGCTGCTGTGATATGATATGAGGCTGGTGGATAGGACGTCTGTCGTATTTGGCAAATCTCAAGTGGTCATGGTCACTTCCTTTGCCATGATTGGTGGTAATAAATGTTCATGCTATGTATAAATCGGGAAATAATATATGATTAGTTCCTAGGATATAAGAAACAAAAGAGTATTAGTATCTTACCCATTGGTGTAACCAAGGTGACTTCAATACCATTAACAGTGCTCTGCTGCCGACAGGTGTCCATAACCTTGGCAGAGTTGTTTTTTCACCCTTGGAACCATGATCCTATGTGTATACTTAGGAATTTTGTTATGTCAAAATGTAGACCATTATGCTGGCTTGGTGACCAGTTAACCATAATGCCATTCACGAGGAAGGAGCGAAACGTGGGCAGGCCGGCTCGTGATGAGACCTCCTGTTCCAAGGTTCGATTATTTGATATACCTTTTGGACCATATCCCTGGTGTGGTGGCCATAGTGGGAATGCCACTTCACTTCCATCCTCATGATCATGGTAGGATGGCTCTTGATGAGACCCCCTATCTTGCATTTGACATCTCACATATCATGTTCACATATTTTTTTCTTTTTCATAGAGTACTTTTCCTTATTTATACACAAAGGGTGGTTCAACACTCCTTAAGAGTAGGAATGGTGGAAGAAGTCTTATCATCTCAATAGGAAGATATAAGCCCTTTGCTCTTATTCCTAAGTAATAATCAAAGAGGGTTAAAGGGATCAGCATGATAAAGATAACCAACCAGGGCAAAATTAGTAAAACAATGACAACAAAAGATAAGAAATAAGTATGTCCTTTCTCTTGTCCTCTTGCCAATGCAGAGCCTTATAAATATAGCGATTTATGATTTGCGGATTTCAGTATGTTGTGATTTGATATTCATTGCACAAGTACATAGCTGTATCTTAAAGACTTGAAAGAAGATGGGCAAGAAGCATCCTCAATTTAGATCAGCAAAAGGAATAAGCTGTTTCACAAGGAGAGCAAAAGTATGCTAGTGGTGTTCCTTTTGAAAAAGAAACAACGAAGGACGATAGATCGCAAAAATGCAAATGCCGTTCCTTTGAAAAAGGAACAACAAAAATAAAAATACTATAAAAACACTCAAAATGCCGTTCCTTTGAAAAAGGAACAATAGCAACAAAAGAATGTTGTTTCTTTGAAAAAAAGGAACAACAGCAACCAAAAATTCTATTCCTTTGGAAAAGGAACAAAAAAAGATGCAAAAATGCCGTTCCTTTTGAAAAGGAACAGCAAAGACACGCAAATGCCATTCTTTTAGAAACAGAACGACAAAAATCAAAATTTTGAGAAAAAGAAAAAAATGACAAGAAAACATTTAGTTCAAACATATGTACAAGAACGACTCAAAGACAAGAACTTATGTACAAATTGTAAAAAGAAATGAATTCCTTAATGAATTACAGGTGAGGAAGATTTCTCTTCCTCTCCTAAAATCTCCATATTAGTGTCTCGGCGTAGCTGCTGGCAGAAGGATTCCCGAGTGAGTGGTTTGCGATAGAGACGAACTCGGTGGCTATTTACTTTGAATGCATATCCAGAACCGTCAATGGTAATTAGAGTAAGGGTTCCGTTGTCATGCACCTTCTGGATTTCGTATGGTCCCAACCATCGAGTCTGAAGTTTCCCAAGGAAGTCCTGAAACCGAGAGTCGTATAACAGAGCCCAGTCTCCCTCGTGAAAGACTTTGTTTTTGATGAGCGCATCATGCCATTTAGCTCGCTGCTGTTGAATCAATGCTATATTTTGTAGTGCAGAGAGTCTAATTTCGTCCAATTCATTGATCTGCTGTAGTCAATTGATTTTTGCTTCGCTTAGATCTAGGCCAACTTCCTGTGTTGTCCGTAATGTTTGGATTTCGAATTCTATGGGAAAAATGGGTTGTTTTCAGAACACTAATTGATAAGGTGAGTAACCGGTGGTGCTTCTCCATGTTGTTCTATAGGCCCAGAGTGCTTCAGGTAGTCGGGTAGCCCAATCACGCCTATGTGACGCAATGGTTTTCGTTAGGATTGATTCTATTATCTTATTGCTACTTTCAAAGATGGTCTTCTCTTCATTTATGTTGAAAATTAATTTCCTCCTCCTTTTCCATTTCACAAGCTGTAAAGATCCATTGACATGACTAGCTTGCATGGTTGCACCTGACCTCAGTTATTCATCCATTTGAATATGTTTGCACCTATTTGAATCCATAGCCTAATGGCCCTCTTCTGTTGCCTCAACCATAAATCTTCAAGCCGAACCCTGTAGAGCTATAAAAAGGGTCTCTTTCACCTCTAATTACCTCACATTAATATGTCAATCCGGGAGCGTTTTGTTATTCCAAAGAGTGTCTCAGTCCGAGGCTATCACTTGTCAGAGTAATGCTAGTAGTACAGTGTTTAAGAAATACAAGAGTAAACGGATGCTTGTCTGTAACTAAATTACTTCAAAAGAATAAATCACACATTCAGAAAACTCAACAGCTTATCAGTCAAGGGTTCGGCAGTGATAACCCATCCCTTCAGAAACTGATGGAAAGGAAATTAGAGCATAGACCACGGGTCTGGGAGCTAGACAGTGAATTCCAAAGCTCACTACAGCCTTAGATCATCTCTCACACCGAAACAACAAATGCGAGTAAATGGAACAGCAAGAAAATCTGGAATGGAACAGTAATTCTAAAATGGAACAGCAATCGAACAACTAAGTCTCGCGAGTCGTAACCAAACTTAATCTATTAACCCAAATGCACTCTTCGCAATCAAATAACAATATTTCACTCTTAAGGCAAATCAAGCAGAACACACTAATGGAACAGCACTAATAAATCATATACACACACAACACGCTGGAATAGTAATCTGATCAATCTTAATTAACAGGGATACGACTGTGCTTCCAAATAGAACAGCATTATTTCTGAATCCAAAAATCATGAAGAACACAACTTCATATGAATCTATGACATGAATGTTCAGTACAAAAGCTCTGTAACAGAATAGTAAGAATATTCGGTTAAGACTAATAACATGCAATCAACCCTGAAAGGATCAGTAACATAATGCAGAGTCAATACACAATTCTATCTGTAAAAACCTTAATGATTTAATCTTAACAGAGCATGTAATAGCAACTTATAAAGCATATCAGATTACCGAATAACAATGATAAGCAAACCACGCATAAATCAAATCGTAGTGATACAGAAGCAAGTGTCCTCCGGGGCCGGGCCCTTAGCCTCCAAGGGTACACTGCCTTAAGTTAATCCAGACGCAAAGATGAGATAATCACCAAGCTTATATTAATGCATCGGACAAAAGTACAATGAACCAGTTCTCAACGAGACTCAATGATCAGAGTTGATTTTTTAACAGAAAATTACATGAAAAGTATCTCCTAAGCTAACAGTGATGTCCCTTTATATAAAGGTGACGGCGGAGATGTCCAAGTAACAAGATAAATAAAGCAGTGATCCCTCAGGATCAAAGATCCTGAGGGATTCGCCAAACTGTTAATCCTTCATCTTTTCTTTTCTTCTCCGCCGAGCTGGTGTCTTCTCCTCCTTTTCCGGGCCGATTTGCTTTGATCTGCTTAGCCTTGTTTGCATTCGGTTCCCCTTCAAAGGGACAACAGTTATCTCGTCTTTGTCCTTTCCTTTGGAGCGGAAACTCCTCGTTTTCACCTTTTCCTGCACAGAAAAATAACAATTATCAGCGGTTAAGTCTTGCATATCAACTCTCACATGTTTTGTTATAATTCTTTATCATTTTCCAAATTCATGATGCAAAAAGGTTTACAAATTCTACTAAAAAGCCACTGAAATAATCATCAAAAGCATACCTTTTTAGTACTCCACAAACCCTATGCACTAATATCTAGCCTAAAATTCCCCTATAAACAAAGTTATATCTAATAGAGAGATCCCTCTCTGAATCTAGGAAGGCTAGGTCCTGGATTCCAAAGCAGTTTGATGTTTCCCCCGTACTTCTATCTTCATCCTTTTGAAATTTACAGGGTGAAAACAATCCTTAAATGGTCCTTACATGCAAGTGGTATTATCCTTGCCAAAAATTAATTATGTGGTAACCTCTTCCTTTCCCACGTCTCAGTAATGATTTGGTTAGTGATACAGTGCTTGATGTACTGGCGGCATTAGACCCTGATTTCCAGAGTGTCATTCTCCCATATGATGAGACCATCGTGGAAGCCATGAAATATTATAGGTCATCAACAAGGTGTCAAAGCATAGTTCCTTTTCTTATGTCAAGCTTGTTAAAAAATGAAACAAGGTAGCTGAAGAAAAGTTCCCTTTCTTGTGTCAAGATCCTTAAAAAATGAAACAAGGTTCCTTGGAGAAAAGTTCATTTTCTTCTGTCAAGCTTCTTAAAAAATAAAAGAAGGTTCCTTCGAGAAATTTCCTTTTCTTGTGTCAAGCTTCTTAAAAAATGAAACAAGGTTCCTTGGAGCAAAGTTCCTTTTCTTGTGTCAAGCTAGTTTAAAAATGAAACAAGGTGTCATGAGGATAGTTCTTTCACTATGTCAACCGCGTTAAAAAATGAAATAGGTTCCTATGAGCATAGCTATTTTACTATGTCAAGCTCGTTAAAAAATGAAGCAAATCACCTTTCAATTCGAGTCTTTGATTAGATATCGTAAAATCCCAGTCAATTATTTCACGTGATCTTGTAAATGAACCTTCATTCCATCCACCTGTTAGTAACCAGTAATCTACTTAGCTGAATGAAATGAATATTAGGAGGCATGTACCTCATTATTGACTCACCATGTTGGGGGCATGCAAACTTATTCCAAGAATATTTTGTCTTCATTTCAAGCTTGTGTAAAAATGAAACCACTCGCAAGCATAGTTTTTCCTCATGTTTCAAGCTTGTGAAAAAAATGAAACCAATTTCGAGCACAGTTTCCCATGTTTCAAGCTTGTATCAAAATGAAACCATCCCATTACACCTCTTGTGATTTCCCTTTTATCTGCCTTTTCTACCAAATGAGCCTTGGTTTTCTCATTCCATCGTCACCATCTGCTTTGCTAATCATACACTCTCACTTGGTTGTTTTACCCTTTCCTTGGGAACTGCTACGATGAGTGGTCATGTTAGCCAGCCTCTTGACCTATACATGCTTTGAGAAGTTCCATCATCATTGGAACTAGTTGCTACACCTTATACCACTCATTCCTCTAGGAGGAGTCCTCTTTCAGCTCTTTTTAGACTCCCAAAATTTGAAAATATTATCGAGCACTTCTTGTTTCGAGCTCATTAAAATAAATGAACCGACGTTGTCTCAGTATATGTTTACCCATTTTTTGGGTTGAGAATTACTATTTAATAAAAGTTAATACCTTGGTCAATCATGATCAAGAGGTTCTTTCGATTATTTTTTTCTACCTTTTTCGGATTCAAGAGACTATTTACAAAAAGGGACCTTTTGGAATTTTATTTTCCCTCTCTTTTTCAAACTCCCTAAACAGGAAAAATATACCGAGTTACTCCTACATCGGACTCATAAAAATTAAGTTACGAAGGACTTGTCACCATGACAAGATCGAGCTACTCCTTCCTAGAGCTCATTAAACTTACTAGAGTGGATTCATTTGAAAGGTGAACGTATACTCTAAGCACATGGTATCCTCTACAAGATTGCTATAAAAAATAATAGGGGAAAATGGAAGTTAAGTGTATTTTGTATTCTGTACCAAAGGCAGCATATCGCTCTAAAACATGACACTCATATGCATTTCGTGTCGGTTTCAAGATATCCTTCATTCATCACTTGCCTTCCTGGGTTTCAGAAATCTATTTTCTTCTCATTCAATAAATATCTACCGTCATCATGACCTTTGGTCTCATTCAATTTAAATGCTTCCAAACTCGGGATTCATGTCACTGATATGTTCAAGAGAAGTCCTATCTGTAATAGTCAAACATTCTCCGCTTATTTGACCCTCTCTGTAACAATCCTTAATCACTCATATCATCTCGAGAAATCCTTTGTTTCATTTAAATGGTGTGGGAATAATTATGGATCTCCTTTTGCGGATCACTTCCTATTGACTTCAGCTCATTATCCAGGAAGGTGATTTAGAAACCCCTTTTCAGTGCCTTGGAGCTTGCATGCCTTAATCGAAAGTTCTTCATGTTCAACGATAATTTCACATAATTGGACTTTGATCAGATGATTATGAAAGTGTTTGAATTCAACTCATTCATTCACATTTGTAGATTGTGTTGTCATACCTTTAGGGCCATCATAATTATTGGTAGTTTCTCTTGTGTCCGTTAACAGTTTACATCATCGACTGATAATAAGCTGGTTTCTACCATTTCGACATTAGCACATCGATTCGCATGGTTATATTCATACAATGGGTGGATCAAGATCGAGACGAAGACCCCGAATCCCATCTATTATTATCTAGGCTGTTAGGATTTATTAAGTATTCATGATTGTACACATTATCCTTTCTATATGGATGGATGCGACCATACCGTGGATCTATTTTCATGATCTCTTTCAGAAGGATGATTGCTTCTATGTCAGGGGTTAATGTGTTATTTAATTCATATGCAGAGATATGTTATTAGGCATGTTTATATCAGAGATGCCAGATATTGTATCGTGTTTGATTGAGAGGTCTCTTGACAGTGGTTTTCCAAAGTCCTTGCCATGGCAGATAAAAAATTTCAACTATCACTCTTGGTTATGCTTTCATGCTTTAGGGGGCATATGTTACACAATATTTTGTCGCATTCCTCAGTTTTTATCCCAAGTGTCGTATTTTGTGTTAATCATGTCACAAACCTCACAAAGCGAAATTTTTTTTATAAATTTTTTCATCCTGGATGGCATGCTTGACATATCCCCAAATACCTAAAAGAGGAATGGCTTGAAGATTTTCTGCAAAATTTTGTAAAAAACCTTATTTTACAAGACCAATGCGGTTCTTCCCTTAATAGCCCCACACTTGTCACCCTGTCCTTAACATGTGAATAGCACCGCTAGCATAGAAATTCAGCAGTAAAGTCACGCTCGTCCTCTTTAGGCAGGCTCTCCAAAAATGGAGTGGAAGCTTCAACCTCTAGAATTCTTGAGAATGGAGTTTTGGTACTTTTTGGTTGAGGATATGGTTGAATAATCCCATTTTTACACTTGATATTATATCCAAATATTTTCCCCTTTGAGATAATTCCTTTCTCCCTCATTAGTGGATCCATAACCTCTCTAGCTCTAATATAAAAGAGTGCCATGCTAGTGAGTTTGGGTTGGTCATTGATGGTTGCCTTACTTCTTCCTGATTCCACCCATACGCTGTCTATTTAACGAAGCAGGAGAAGATATTGAAGAGCATGGCTTGGACTTGGATTGCCACTTTGAAGGAGGCCTTCAACATCAATGCACTAGTTGTAAGCTTGCCTTTGATCATTTTATAACACAAAGTATAATTTTCTTCCCATAAATATGTCAATATTAATTGGTTTAGCATGATACTCCTTGATCTCTCATGCAGTTTTCTTCGAAGCACATATGGGAAGTAACTTTCATCTTTTGTTGTGTGATCTTCTTTACAAGTATTCAGACGTAGAAAAAATAGCGAAGAATGAGCCTGGAAGAAAAAGGATCGACACCAACACTAAGGAAACAATTGCATACTACAATGAGTTAGTCCATCTCCCTCTCTCACTTTACTTTTCAATGTTAAACTAGGAAGGCTTGTACCCTTGGTCACGTTTTTTACTAGACCCACTCATTGGGATAGAGTGATCGCTTCTTTCCGAAGAAGGGATTTTCCTACATAAAAGAATTTGTGTCAAGACAGACTACTTGTTGCTACATTAACTCTTTCCAAGGCATAGAATATCTTAAGTGTGTTGTAAATGACATTATTTTCAAGTGGTTTTTTCCATTCTATAAAGGAAGAAATAAGAAAATTTAGGTTGAATGCATCTTTATAGGCTACTATTTATATATATCTTTCATGAAGTGGATCTTTGATGACCATTGCTACATTTTCATATTGTGACTGTGTTTCATAACTCAAGGGTTCCTTGACACAATAAGAAACTTGTAACTGCACATAATCGTTGATCCATGAAATATTTGTGGTAAAGACAATGGTCAATAATATACATGCTTATTTTTCATGATTTATTTATAGATAACTTGTCAAAATACATAACCAACTTATTTAGATCATAATATATAGGGCATACTTCAATTGTGACATCTACTAATTCAGGTTTTAGAGAGAATTGGGTGCCAAAATCCTTATCCTTGGTCAAAGATAAGCCATACAAGAAGAATTCCAACAAGATATGAAGTTGAAGGGGGAGGGGGAAATAACCTCTTTGGGGAGTTTAGGTCAATGGAAATTATGTACTAATTTCTTGCATGCTACATCAAGGCAACAACATTTCTTGGTACAATTTTTTATTTCCAAGTAGTCTGAATTTAGGAAGATATGAAAGGTAAGCCGTGAGATCCTAAAAAGGACTAGTGGTACTAGGTAGGTCAACGAAAATTATGTATTAATTGCATACACATTATAACAAGGAAACAATAATGATAGGCACAAATTGTGGCTACATCTGAGAGGCCACATGTGTTGAGATTCAACAAGATGATGATCCTAGTGAAAATTAAGCCTCTACACTAGGTGGGGCCTGCAAGCTATTGTTAGGTGTATGTCTATGCTTAGAATGTTGAGAAAATTCTATTTATAGTGGGACTCTATTTATAGATGGTTGAGAAAATTCTATTTATAGATGAGTTTCTATTTTTAGATGCATGTGCAAAGTCTATTTATAGATCGCATGTCTAAAAATAGAATGCATGTCAATTATTATTATCTCTTAATAATAACTAGACAATAAATAATTATCTATTCTCTTGAAGCACCTGTTTTAGTTAACTAATGTGGAAAACCAGTTGACTGAAGGAATTACGAGTTCTAAGGTTGGTTGGTGCGACATGCAAGTGGAATTCGTTGTAACTAAGTGATACAAAGTTGTAACAGAGTTGTATGTGTAGATATGTGAGTTGTAAAGTAGTTTAACTCAGTTAAGTGAGTTAAACTCAGTTGTGCTAGTTGTAACTAGTTGTAACTAAATATAAACTAGTGAGAGATCAGTGAATTAAATATTAAATTAATTCACATGGAGTGATCTCACATGCAATTAAATATTTACTAGAGTTAACTACATGCATGTTAGATCCAGCGGAGACCCAGTTAAGAGATAGGTGAAAGGGACAATTTGACTATCTATTGTGACATTAGTGGGTGCTGTTAGCCCCCCTATGAAATTTTTGACAAGCAAAACAGGGGGCTAATGTTGTTTTTGAGCCTTCAAGAAATGTATCTCCCTTGAAAACACATAATCCTTGAAGCCTTCCTATATTTCCCTGCCTGTGCCTGTTCCCCTCTGCTGTTATGAAATCCATGAGCCTTGTTGAATGATAAATTTTGTTCAAAAGGGCCACTATGTGCCCCTGTTCCCCTGCAGAAATTCCCCTATTTTGTCCTGTTTTCCACTTTTTTCCAAGGCCCCTTGTTCCCCCTTCTATTTCCCTTTCATACCCTCTCAACCCCCCAAATCTTCTTTAAATCCTTCCTCCACCCTTTGCTTAGCAAAATTCCCCTTTATTCCTATATCGTTCCCCTCCCAACCTTCAAATCCATTAAAATGGGCTGAAAAACCCACTTCTGACCTTATTATAAGGCCTAGCCCCTTTTCTGCTAGCCCCAACCACTTCCCCCACACATGCCCGTGCGCTGGGACCAAGCGTTTAAGTCCCAAGCGCTAATCGCAATCGGAACATCGGTAGAGGTCCAATTTCCTTTGTAAAATTCGAAAGTTCCGATGCGATTGAGTTATGACGATAAGTCCCGCGACATGTTTTACATCCGTCGATCCGCTGTACAGATCCAACGGTGGAGCGTTAATCGCAACCCCCATTCGATCGCAATCACAAGTCCCGGTGGTACCGCCCCGATTGCAATCCTCCGATCTACTTCTCCACCGTCGATTCCCCCGCCAGATCGGACGGTCCAGTGCCAATCGCATCGTCCACTCGATCGCTAATCGCAAGTCCTAACTCCCGACCCCCGATCGCACTTCTTCCCCCGATTAGCCGTGGGCCGTTGATCTAATCTCCGGATCCGATGGCCAGCGTTGAATCGCAAACCCCCTTCCGATCACGATTGCAAGCCTTCCCGTCCGAGCTCCGATTGCGACCCCCCCGATTAAATCCTAGCCGTCCATTCCCCTGTTGATCCAACGACCATCGCACTTCCCATTTCCTTCGATCGCAAGTCTTTCTGTCTTCCCCCCAATTAAATCTCCGTCGTCCAGTTCCTCGCCGCATCCAACGGTCGGCGCTCAATCGCACTCCCCACCTGATCGCAATCGGAACTTTCAATATGTGTCACCCCTATTCCCTTACGATTTCGATTCTCCGAGTAAATCACAACCGTTCATTGGATCTAAGATCTAACGGTTCAAAAGGAGTCGCTCTCCGCCTCCGCTGGGTCCCACCTAATCGGGTTCATGGCATTTCCATCACATTTCTTTGTATTTGTCCAAGGTCCAAAGTTTAAGACTTTAGACTTAAACCTTATATTCCATAGTTTCTCCGCCCACTCTCATATATCATTCCGCCGATCAATCTCCGCCGTTGATCTTCGTCGCCAGGCTAGGATCTAATGGTCTGCACTACATATCACCACCGAACCCTATTATTCGCATATTTCACCACTTCACTGCATTTTCACCGTTATTTCACATAATATCATTGTTTAAGCATGTTGCCTGCCATATGTTCCACCCTCCCTTTCCCACCCGGTCATACCATTTACCAATGTTTTCCTCGCAGTTGTGACTCTCCATGGTACAAAGGTCGACGCCACCATAATTGCAGTATAGAGCGACGACAAGACCTCGCGCGTGGACAAAGGAGTTAATGAATAGCAGGTTTTATACATCAGCAGAGTGGTTTTCTCCATCAAAGGACAAATTTTAAATCTGCAAAACCTCTCCGGCGCCATTAAAGCTCAGAATGCATGAACAAAGACAATACGGAAACAACATAGGGCTCGAGGCAGTAAATAGAAGACTTTCGCGCCTCCTCAAGGATTTTAGGAAGCAGAGCACCAGTTGAAGACCCCGAGGATCAATCAAAAGGTCCCGAACGCGAGCAAAGAGTAACATCAGGGTTTATTAATCAACATAATGTTTCTTCATCAAAGTACAGGGCACCCATACAACCTTTATTATGCACGACGCCCCTGAAGGAATTTCCACCCTAACGGCAGTTCGAGACCAGCAAGAACATTTATATAGCAGACTTCTCAGTAGTTCATTTGCTTTTGCACCACAAAGTACAGCAGATCACCACAGCCGAAATATGTCAAGGTCATATCCAGGAAAGATCATTCTTTCATGAAAGAGATGACAGAAATTAAATACTCAGCTTTCAAACAGGACGGGCTTCGGCCTAGTATTCATTTTTATGTTTAGTGTTACATTTAGTGTTCACCTACCCTCTCCAGTCTATCTTTCGTTCATCCTCTGCTATAAAACACAGAAAGAAACATTGTTATGGTTGTTGATGAGATATCAGTGAAACGAAAGTATTGTTTCCTCTTGAGACAAGTTCTCTGTGTAAATTGTAAGATAGACTGAGGCTAGATGTATTCACACTGAATGTTCAAGTTATGGGCTATGATGTACCTGATTGGTGTTGTTTTTAATATGATAAGCATGTTTCTTTGGATCCTGATCTAAAGCAGCTGGTGATGTTTTCTTTTCTCTGTGTTTAATTTCATTTCATTTCATTTCATTTCTGCTGGTAGGAAACAAAAGTATAATATAGGATTCACCCTTGATAGGTGCCCTATATTTTCCTGCTCTCCTTACCTTAATGTTTTCTTCTTATATGTGTATCTAAATGTTGATTCCAATTGGTTTAACCAGTGTAGTGGATGTTATTGCCTGCTCTCTGATGTATGAATTAATGAAATCTATATTTAGATGTTCTTGTTAGGATTTAGTTGAATGTGTTGAGAATCCTGGAGGTATAGAACCTGGTCTCTGTCTCTCTAGGAGCTTTCCATCCCAATTAAACCTCTCCAAGATCCCCTGTTTCACCTCTAATTCTGTCCAAGCAGGCCTGGAGTTAAATGACCTCTGGTCTGATCTATAGACAGAGTTGGTTGGTCCCCCTTTACTCATTTTCAATCCTTAATGTCCCATCCCACCAATCATCATTTAAGATCCAAATGCTCTAGATGACTAGCCCAATAGAAAGCTTGCACATTGATTACAAATATATCTTTTCTTGACCCCATAGCCCAATGGTTTTGATGTTCTCTGAGTTATCTATCTCTGCCTAAGCTTCCTCTTTGCTCGTCCTTGTCTTATATTGGTCCTTCTTTCCCTGATTCCCTCCAACCAAACACAAACAATCAAACAAACAACCTCGAGCCTATAACTAGCCTAAAATCCTATACTTTGAGCCTTAAAGACATAAACCTTTGGCTATCATAGAGAGATCCCTCTCTGGACCTAGGAGGGATAGATCCTAAGGTCTGAAAGTGGTTCTATGTTGTCTCATCTTTTGGTCTCTGTCAACCTGGCCAAAACATGGGAACCCCAACATAATGGCGACTCCGCTGGGGACTGAGTGCACTTCACCTTAAACATTCTTAGAGGCTCAGAAACTTAGAACTATGGTTAGGTTGACAGTTAGTCACTCCTTTCTAGAATCGACCTCCATTAGTGAATAACCACCATACTCTTATACAGAGCCTGGAAAGGGCCACGTAGCCTCCGGATCTCATTCTCTTTAGGAGGTGACATATCTGGTAAATGCCCTCCCAGTCAATCTCTGGTTGGAGTTTACTGTCATGAGGAGATTCCTGAAAGGTGATAGTGCCTGAGCACTGTGGTGGACAATGTAACCCCTTAGACATACCTTGAAACCCTCCACCTGGCGACTCCATAGTTCCTAAAGGATTAAAGACTCCACTGGTGATCAATAGGCCTGCTGATTGTCTTGGTTTCACATAAGACTCCACTGGGAGATCAACCTTTGAAACAACATTAACCACGAAGGAAGTAACAAGAAGGGTTAAGCTGCTTAGGTAGAAGTAGAAAAACATTCTGGCTCACAGAACCATTCATACGAGAGCTTGCCCTGATCCAAACCCACCCGAAATAGTTGATAATCCTGAGAAAATCCTCAAGAGGACACCTGTAAGTAGGAGATCAACTATTTCCAGCAACATTCATAGAGCTAATTCTGCACCAGAAGATCTTGCAGCTCTATTAGACCCTTTCTTTGGCCTAGACCTTCAAAACAGATTACCTAGAACTAGGTCATTCAGTGTCTTAGATCAGCCAGACCCTAAGGACAGTGAAACCCCTTCTTCCACACCACCTGATTTTCACTTCCTGCAAAACTTGGGGCTTTCTCACCCTAGATCTGTTCAACAGACTTTTGCTGGTCTAAATATCCCTATCATTCAAATACCAACTATGAAAATTAACCCTTTTCCTCACCAGAATATCATCATTGCAACTTGGTATGCACCTTTAGTTCTACCCCAACCCTTGTTACCCTTACCAAATGATTATCAATAAAAAATCCCACACTTCACTGCTAAAGAATCCATCACAGCTCAGCAACATGTAGATAAGATGGAGGATTCTTTTGATTATATGGAAATTGATGATGAAACAATCAAAATGAGGATCTTTGCCCAAAGCTTAGGGGGCGAGGTCAAGAAATGGTTTAAAGGGTTGCCTCCTAGAAGTATTCAAGATCTCCCTGCATTATATCAAACCTTCATCAACAAATGGGAGGTTAGAGCCAACCCTTGCCAGCTCCTAGCAGAATACATGTCCCTCAAGAGGAATGTAGGAGAGAGTGTTCATGATTACACCACTAGATTCAACAGCATTTATAATGCTCTCCCTCCACACATGAAACCACCACAAGGAATGGCCTTGGCTAAATATCCAGATGGGTTTGATGCTGACCTGGCCTATGAGCTTAGAGACAAAGAATACACCACCCTGGGAGACATGCAGAAAGGAGCCATAACCATAGAGGCAAACCTGATGGAAAAAAGGGCAAGACTAAAAGATGAAAATAGGGTAACATACAGGGATGACAACGTAGCTTCCACATCTGATCCCAAATATGACAGACTTTCAAAAAATGTGGAAGAACTTCAACAAATGATAAAGAGGATGGTTTTCCAAAACAACAACCAAAACAGAAACCAGAACCAAAACATTAGAAGAAACAATACTGCTCCCAACAGACAAAGAGAGTCAGACCAACAAATTATTCCCCCATTTCAAGAAAATTTTTTAGATGAAGACGAGGGAATCCTTGAAGAGTCTGAAGGGAATGCAATAAATATGTTTGAAGCAGAGGACTCAGTCCTTAACTGTGATTCAGAAGAAGATCAGCCCTCACCTTCATATTGGAGTGAGGAATGGTTAGAAACTGAGGATTACAGGTTAGGGTTTGAAAATGCCATGATGCAGGTCCAACTTAGGAGAAAGAAAAACCAAGAAAATCCCAAAACAAAGATTCCTGAGGTAACCATCAAGAAAAGTCCTGATAAATCCTCTAAAGCATCTGCTGCAGACAACAAAACAACAGCTGAAAGTTCTGGTAAACATAAGGAGAAAGACAACCAAAACACTGAAAAACAAGGTCAACCAACCAGCAGTACTAGCGCTTCAGCTAGTGCTCCTGATACAACAGTTCCCAACCCTGTACATAGTGGAAAATCACAAATTGATTCAGCTACTAAAGCAGTAGTGAATAAAACAGAATTGAGCATCACAAAGAACTAGTCCACTTTCAATCTAGAGAGTGAGATTGCAAAAATCAAAATCTCTGTACCATTATCTGAGCTGGCCACTCAGGATGTATATAAAGGCCAAATTTTGAAAGCATTGAATCTGGGAGAAATTAATGATTCTGTAAATCTGAATGATGATCAACCAACCCTCCTCTTTGGTCCAAAAATTGAAGGAAAGTTTCAGGAAGGGGTAGTTCCACCTTTTTATATCAGTCTTAACATTCATGACAAGATCCTTCATAATGCCATGCATGACTCTGGTGCATCACACAATCTAATGCCTAAGGTAGTGATGGAAAGGCTAGGCCTAGAAATTACCAGACCTTACAAAGACTTATACTCATTTGACTCTAGCAGAGTAAAATGCCTAGGCCTCATCAAAGACTTATGTGTGAGTTTAACCCAGATTCCTGCTAAATGTATGGTCATGGATGTTGTGGTGGCAGATGTGCCACCAAAGTATGGCATGCTATTATCAAGATCATGGGGAGCCAAACTACAAGGAACAATGCAGATGGATGGCTCTTATGCTACTATCCCCATATTTGGCCAACTTAGAAGATTGTATAGAGAGTCTCAGATGAAATTCTTAGTCAGTAGCCCCGAGAAACCTGAAAACTCACCATTATACTCTGTACATACAGATCTAGACTCTTTCATTCTCTGCAATGACCAATCCTCAGAAGAGCCGAGATCAGATAATGGAAATACAAACATACAGCCCATGGATTTCAACATAATGGCTACTCTGGAAGAATACGAAGGAGAAGACCATGGGAAAACTGCTGAAAATATAACTCTGAATGAAACAGAAACAGAACAAAAACAGCAAGCTAGCCACCTCCCTGGCCTCCATGCCCATAATGAACCACAAAATGACCCCTCTCCTAGTACAGACCTTACAACTCCACATAATGGTGAATCCCGCTGTAGGGGAGGGGATGAAGACGAATTAAACAAAGAACCCCTGTGGGAAATGAATTTCGATGGGTCCTGTACTAGGCAGAGTGATGGAGCAGGAGTGTGGCTGCGTAACACAGGAAATGATCATGCAGAGAGCCACGCTGTGAACCTGCGTTTTAAATGCACGAATAACATTGCAGAATATGAGGCTCTGATCTTGGGCTTAAATCTGTTGAAAAAACTAGGAGCCCGTAGGATAGCTGTGAGAGGAGACTCAGAGTTAGTGATCAAACAGGTGAATGGTGAGTATTCAGCAAAACACCCCATGCTTAGGGCATACAGGAACGAAACTCTGGATTTGCTGAAAATGTTCGTTGAATTCGAGTTAGTGTTCACTCCTAGGGGTCAAAACGCAATAGAAAATGGATTAGCTTGTCTAGCTAGCTCATATCCTAAAGCCCTAGTTGACCAACACATTATCATTCAGACCAAATTCAGGCCTGTAGTGCCAGACAATGAAAAATATTGGTAGGTCTTTGAAGGAGACAAACAGATTGAAGATTTCCTGGTGGGCAGGAATGAATTTGAATTTTCTGATTTGGACTCGATTTCTGATGATAGATGCCCAAGCGAGGATTTCCCAGATGAACAAGAAACACCCTGTAACATAGAAATAAATTATTTTTCTGAGAAAACTGGAAATTTCAACGAAAATAGTGAAAACGCAGAAAATGAAGAGGTCGAAGTGTTGCAGGCCAAAGACAAGAATATACCCAGAGGCCTGGCACCCTTAGAGGACCTCTTTGATTTTGATGACGTAGCAAAAAAGCCCACAATTGAACATGCAGAATCAGATATAGAAGAATGCAACATTGGCACTGGAGATAAGCCTAAAATGATAAAACTGGCTAAGTCTATACCTGCAGACATGAAGAGGAAATATATCGACTTGTTTAAGGAATTCATTGATGTGTTTGCATGGAGCTATGAAGACTTAAAGGCCTATGACACCAACATCCTACAACATAGGATACCACTAAAAGAAAATTAGAAGCCTTTCAAACAAAAACTTCGAAGAATAAACCCAAAACATTTGCCTGCAGTAGAAAAAAAGATTAAGAAAATGTATGATGCAGGTATAATTGTTCCCGTGAGGTTTTTTGATTGGGTGTAGAACTTAGTGGCTATAAGGAAGAAAACGGGAGAGATTAGGTTGTGCATAGACTTCAGAAACCTCAACAGAGCCTCCCTGAAAGACAACTACCCCTTGCCTAGAATGGAACATATCCTACAGAAGGTAGTAGGCTCTAAGAGAATCTCCCTGCTTGATGGTTTTTCAGGATACAACCAAGTTCTGGTACTCCCAGAAGATCAACTCAAAAAAGCTTCTACCACTCCATGGGGCACCTTCATGTATGTGAAAATGCCCTTTGGACTGATGAATGCTGGAGCCACCTTCCAGAGAGCGATGGACATAGATTTCTCAGAGGAGATAGGACACTTCATAGTTATCTACTTGGATGACTTGACTGTCTTTTCTAAAACTGAAGAAGAACACCTGAAACATCTGAGAAAAGTTTTTGAAAAATGTAGAAGGTACGGTCTGTCCCTAAATCCTAAGAAGACTGTTTTTGGGTTGCAAGAAGGTAAACTTCTGGGCCACATTATATCTGAGAAAGGGATTAGGATAGACCCACAGAGAGTTGAGGGAATACTTAAAATTACACATCCAAGGAACATCAAGGAGTTGCAGTCCTTTATAGGGAAGATCAATTTCCTCAGGAGATTCATTCCTAATCTTGTTGAGCACCTTAGAAAAATGACTGAAATGCTAAAGAAAAGTGTAGGAATTAAGTGGACTGTTGAAGCCAAGAAATATTTTGAGTCAGTAAAACTTGCGCTCACTCAGGCCCCTGTACTTATCAGCCCTGACTTCTCAAAATATTTTATGATCTTTTCATTTGCTTCCCAACACACAATAGCTGCAGTTTTGCTGCAGAAAAATTCAGAAGGTAATGAACAGCCTATAGCCTTCTTCAGTAAAGCCTTAAGAGATGCACCCTTAAAGTACAAAATCATGGAAAAGCAGGCCTATGCCCTGGTTAAGGCCTTAAAATACTTTAGGGTGTACATTCTGCATTCTCACACCATTGCCTATGTGCCAAATATAGTGGTCAAAGATATCTTGTCCCAGGACCCTGATGGAAAAAGGGGCAAATGGATTGCTACCATCTTGGAATACGACCTTGAAATAAAACCCACTAAGCTGATCAAAGGTTAAGGCTTGGCCTAGTTAATGGCTGAATCAAACTTGCAGGCCTTGGATATTAACATGATGGATGCCTTAGATGAGCAGGAAGGATTTCCCCATCCAACTGTTGAGGAGCAGTTTCAGAACTCTCCTTGGTATGCTGATATCCTTTACGTGCTCACTAACCTCAATGCCCCTCCAGAACTGTCCAAAACAAAGGCCAGATTCATAAAACTCAAAGCTAGAAATTACTGCATTATGAATGAGAGTCTATATTGGAAAAATCCAAATGGCCTATTGATGAAGTGTTTGTCTGAAACTGAAGCTGAAAGAGTCAAACAAGAATTCCATGCTGGGGAGTGTGGAGGCCACCTGAGTTGGAAAACCACTGCAAATAAGATACTCAGGGCTGGTTACTATTGGCCTACACTCTTCAGTGATGTCCATAAAATGATCCTTACCTGCCACAAATGCAAAATATTTGAGGGCAAAAGAAAGCTCCTTCCCCTCCCTCTACAACCGATCACCATAGAAGGCCCTTTCATGCAATGGGGCCTAGACTTTATAGGAGAAATTCATCCTGCCTCCTCTGGACAACATAAATGGATCCTAACTGCTACAGATTTCTTCACTAAATGGATAGAAGCCATACCCACTAGGAATGCCACTGACTCTGTCATCATTAGGTTCCTAGAAGACTTCATCTTATCTCGTTTTGGTTGTCCAAGGAAAATAATCACTGACAACGCTGTTGCTTTCAGATCCAAAAGAATGATTGATTTTTGTCACAGGTACGGAATAGCACTGGGACATTCAACTGCCTATTACCCCCAGGGTAATGGCCTAGCTGAATCATCAAATAAAATCCTGGTTACAATCATTAAGAAGCTGCTGGAAGAGAACAAAAGATCATGGCATAAAAATTTGATACATGCCTTGTGGGAAGACAGGCTCACTACAAAGAAATCTATTGGCATGTCACCCTTTCAGCTGGTTTATGGGACAAAAGCAATGTTTCCTAATAGTCTTGGAGTTCCAGTAATCAAGCTTGTTCAGGAGATCCAATCAGAGGAGGACAACATGATAAGGAGAATCAATGAAACAATCCATCTCCAGCAAACAAGAGAGCAAGTTTATAGCAGAGTTGTCAGAGTACAGGAAGGCATAAAGAGACAGTTTGACAAAAGAACCAAAGCTTCAGACTTCAAGGTTGGAGATAAGGTTCTGAGATGGGATTCAAGAAGAGAGGACAAGGGCAAACATGGAAAATTCGATAGCTTGTGGCAAGGTCCATATATCATTCAAGCCACCGTGGGTCCTAATGCATTTTTCTTGCAAGAAATTGATGGTACAGAGCCATTTGGGGGTCCTATCAATGGCAGGATGCTCAAACACTATTTCTGCTAGTTTTTCATTTCCAGTTTCATTTCCATTGTACATACCATTGCAAGCTTTCATTTTCAGGAAAAAAGAAAATGTTCCAAAAACAGAATGAAAAGAGAGGTTCAGACATGCTCAAAACATGAACCTCTGAAGTAAAAAGCATGGCTCAAACCTGATCAAAATCTGAGCCAAAGGAAGCAAAATAGCTGGTCCTAATAAGCTCAAAATCTGGATCAGCAGCGAAAGAAGAACCAGCTCTAATATGCCCAAAACCAGAGCTGAAGCAAAGAAAAGAGGTGACTCAAATATGCTCAAAACCTGAGTCACAAGAAAGAAAGAAGGATATATCAGAACTGCAGATTTCATGCCTTCACAGTTTTGTTTTCAAGATCCCAATCCAGCAAGTCAGACAGTTTAATCCTGGCTTGGTTGTTTTAAATTTCATGTCTTAGAATGTAGGTGAAGAAACTTGTTGGACAGTTTAATCCCAACAGGTAGTAGATTAGGTAGAGAATTGTATGAGGCCAACAATCTAATCTGGCCTCATGGAGCAATAAGGGTAGATGTAGAATAGGTTTGTTTTTTTTTTGCAAAATAAAATGTAAAGGGTATGCTAGCTCAAATGCACCCAAAGGGAAATGTTAGAATTGTAGTCTGGGTAGGTAGATTGGTTGGGAAATGTTTCTGTTGATGTTTTCTATCATATTGTGGCAGCTAAATTGAAGAAAGAAGGGATGTGCCAAGCAGCAGGCATCTGGCCTACTCCAAATATCATCTCTGGTTTCTTGACTCCTTCAAGAAGAAGCCATCCCCATGTGGAGCCACTGTTAGCCCCACTATGAAATTTTTGACAAGCAAAACAGGGGGCTAATGTTGTTGTTGAGCCTTCAAGAAATGTATCTCCCTTGAAAACACATCATCCTTGAAGCCTTCCTATATTTCCCTGCCTGTGCCTGTTCCCCTCTACTGTTATGAAATCCATGAGCCTTGCTGAATGATAAATTTTGTTCAAAAGGGCCACAATGTGCCCCTGTTCCCCTGCAGAAATTCCCCTATTTTGTCCTGTTTTCCACTTTTTTCCAAGGCCCCTTGTTCCCCCTTCTATTTCCCTTTCGTACCCTCTCAACCCCCCAAACCTTCTTTAAATCCTTCCTCCACCCTTTGCTTAGCCAAATTCCCCTTTATTCCTATATCGTTCCCCTCCCAACCTTCAAATCCATTAAAATGGGCTGAAAAACCCACTTCTGACCTTATTATAAGGCCTAGCCCCTTTTCCGCTAGCCCCAACCACTTCCCCCACACATGCCCGTGCGCTGGGACCAAGCGTTTAAGTCCCAAGCGCTAATCGCAATCGGAACATCGGCGGAGGTCCAATTTCCTTTGTAAACTTTGAAAGTTCCGATGCGATTGAGTTATGAAGATAAGTCCCGCAGCATGTTTTACATCCGTCGATCTGCTGTACAGATCCAACGGTGGAGCGCTAATTGCAACCCCCGTTCGATCGCAATTGCAAGTCCCGGTGGTGCCGCCCCGATTGCAATCCTCCGATCTACTTCTCCACCGTCGATTCCCCCGCCAGATCGGACGGTCCAGCGCCAATCGCATCCTCCACTCGATCGCTAATTGCAAGTCTAACTCCCGACCCCTGATCGCACTTCTTCCCCTGATTAGCCGTGGGTCGTTGATCTAATCTTCGGATCCGACGGCCAGCGCTGAATCGCAAACCCCCTTCTGATCGCGATCACAAGCCTTCCCGTCCGAGCTCCGATTGCGACCCCCCCGATTAAATCCTGGCCGTCCATTCCCCTGCTGATCCAAAGGCCATCGCACTTCCCATTTCCTCCGATCGCAAGTCTTTCTGTCTTCCCCCCGATTAAATCTCCGCCGTCCGGTTCCCTGCTGCATCCAACAGTCGACGCTCAATCGCACTCCCCGCCTGATCGCAATCGAAACTTTCAATATGTGTCACCCCTGTTCCCTTCCGATTGCGATGCTCCGAGTAAACCACAACCGTTCATTGGATCTAAGATCTAACGGTTCAAAAGGAGTCACTCTCCGCCTCAGCTGGGTCCTACCTAATCGCGTTCATGGCATTTCCGTCACATTTCTTTGTATTTGTCCAATGTCCAAAGTTTAAGACTTTAGACTTAAGCCTTATATTCCATAGTTGCTCCGCCCACTCTCATATATCATTCCACTGATCAATCTCCGCCGTTGATCTTTGTCGCCAGGCCAGGATCTAATGGTCTGCACTACATATCACCACCGAACCCTATTATTCGCATATTTCACCACTTCACTGCATTTTCACCGTTATTTCACATAATATCATTGTTTCCGCCACCGCTGCACCACCATATGTTCCACCCTCCGCTCCACCAGTCTTCATTTGCAATGTTTTTCCTCGCACAGTTGTGAGCTCTCCGCATGGTACAAAGGTCGAAGCACCACCATAATTGCACAGTATGGGGGTGACAGCAAGTTTTCCACTGACAGGGACAAAGGAGTTAATGAATAGCAGGTTTTATACATCAGTAGAGTGGTTTTCTCCATCAAAGGACAGATTTGAAATCTGCAAAACCTCTCCGGCGCCATTAAAGCTCAGAATTCATGAACAAAGACAGTACGGAAACAACATAGGGCTCGAGGCAGTAAATAGAAGACTTTCGCGCCTCAAGGATTTTAGGAAGCAGAGCACTAGTTGAAGACCCCGAGGATCGGTCAAAAGGTCCCGAACGTGAGAAAACAGTAACATCAGGGTTTATTAATCAATAGAATGTTTCTTCATCAAAGTACAGGGCACCCATACAAACTTTATTATGCACGACGCCCCTGAAGGAATTTCCACCCTAACGGCAGTTCGAGACCAGCAAGAACATTTATATAGCAGACTTCTCAGTAGTTCATTTTCTTTTGCACCACAAAGTATAGTAGATCACCACAGCCGAAATATGTCAAGGTCATATCCAGGAAAGATCATTCTTTCATGAAAGAGATGACATAAATTAAATACTCTGCTTTCAAACAGGACGGGCTTCGGCCCAGTATTCATTTTTATGTTTAATGTTACATTTAGTGTTCACCTACCCTCTCCAGTCTATCTTCCGTTCATCCTCTGCTATAAAACACAGAAAGAAACATTGTTATGGTTGTTGATGAGATATCAGTGAAACGAAAGTATTGTTTCCTCTTGAGACAAGTTCTCTGTGTAAATTGTAAGACAGACTGAGGCTAGATGTATTCACACTGAATGTTCAAGTTATGGGCTATGATGTACCTGATTGGTGTTGTTTTTAATATGACAAGCATGTTTCTTTGGATCCTGATCTAAAGCAGCTGGTGATGTTTTCTTTTCTTTGTGTTTAATTCCATTTCATTTCATTTCATTTCTGTTGGTAGGCAACAAAAGTATAATACAGGATTCACCCTTGATAGGTGCCCTATATTTTCCTGCTCTCCCTACCTTAATGTTTTCTACTTATATGTGTATCTGAATGTTGATTTCAATTGGTTTAACCAGTGTGGTGGATGCTATTGCGTGCTCTCTGATGTATGAAACAATGAAGTCTATATTTAGATGTTCTTGTTAGGATTTAGTTGAATGTGTTGAGAATCCTGGAGGTCTATAACCTGATCTCTGTCTCTCTAGGAGCTTTCCATACCAATTAAACCTTTCCAAGATCCCTTGTCTCACCTCTAATACTGTCCAAGTAGGCTTGGAGTTAAATGACCTTTGGTCTGATCTATAGACAGAGTTGGTTGGTTCTCCTCCTTTCATTTTCTGCCCTTAATGTCCCACTCCAAATATCTCCTTTAAGATCCAATGCTCTAGATGACTAGCCCAATAGAAAGCTTGCACATTGATTACAAATAAATCTTTTCTTGACTCCATAGCCCAATGGTTTTGATGTTCTCTAAGTTATCTATCTCTGCCTAAGCTTCCTCTTTGCTCATCCTTGTCTTATATTGGTCCTTCTTTTCCTGATTCCCTCCAACCAAACACAAACAATCAAACAAACAACCTCGAGCCTATAACTAGCCTAAAATCCTATACTTTGAGCCTTAAAGACATAAACCTTTGGCTATCATAGAGAGATCCCTCTCTGGACCTAGGAGGGCTAGATCCTAAGGTCTGAAAGTGGTTCTATGTTGTCTCATCTTTTGGTCTCCGTCAACCTGGCCAAAACATGGGAACTCCAACAGGTGCACTCAT